>BNCR01000019.1:0-124155 GCA_014656515.1 Oryzias celebensis | reverse complement strand
GATCAGAGCGCGAGATCAGAGCGCGCGGAATCAGAGCGCGCGGAGCAGAGGGCTGGGAGGTTTCCGGTATCAGACTGAGTCATCTGGGGAGCCGCTGGGGTGTGGTCCCGAGAGCGGGAGAAGGCCTGACTCACTATAGCGCGAGGGAGGAGAAAACACACAAGACTGCAAACACACAACCACAGAAACACAAAACAACAGACACACACAACTACAGAAACACGCCACTACAGACACAACCAAAGAAACACGCAACTACAGACACACACAACCACAGAAACACAGCTACAACACATAACTGCAGACACACAAAACCGCAGACACACAACTACAGAAACAAGCCACTACAGACACACACAACTGCAGAACACAAAACTACAGACACACAACTACGGAAACATGCAACTACAGACACACAACCACAGAAACAAACAACTACAGACAAATACAACTACAGAAACACGCTTACACAGACACACACAACTACAGAAACACAACCACAGAAACACACAACTACAGACACACAGCCACAGAAACACGCAACTACTGACACACAACTACAGACACAGAACCACAGAAACACGCAACTACAGACACACAAAACTGCAGACACACAACTACAGAAACACGCAACTACAGACACACGCAACTGCAGACACAAAAAACTGCAGACACACAACTACAGAAACACGCAACTACAGACACACAACTACAGAAACACGTCACTACAGACACACAACCACAGAAACACAAAACAACAGACACACAACTACAGAAACACGTCACTACAGACACACAACCACAGAAACACAAAACAACAGACACACACAACTACAGACACACAACTAAACTGATGGAGACAAACCCCAAGCGACTTACAGCTGTAATCGCAGCAAAAGGTGGCGCTACAAAAAATTTACTTAAAGGGGCTGAATCATTTTAACGCCCAATTTTTCCGTTTTTAATGATGAAAAAAGTTTGAAATATCCAATAAATTTGGTTCCACTTCATGATTGTGTCCCACTTGTTGTTGATTCTTCACAAAAAGGACAATTTTATTTCTTTATGTTTAAAGCCTGAAATGTGGCAAAAGGTGGAAAAGTTCAAGGAGGCCCAACACTTTCACAAGGCGCTGTACCCACATTGTTTTGTTCATGAGAAGTCTCTAAACTATAATATGAATGAAACAGCAAAAGACTTCATGACCACTTTTCATCTGTATGCTGATTAGGACCAGGCCCAAACCAGAACCAAGGATCACCAAAATCCCTGTCCTACACATGTCCCTGCTTCATCAGGTAGGAGCTGGAATCTAATGTAGACCCCCACACAGAGGACCCCCACCCCAATAAAACCCCACCAACCGAGCTCCATGTGACCCTCAAACCCCACGCCTCCCCCAGGCCCGATAACCACAGAACAAATGTCATGTTCCAGCTACTCTGAGTCTGAGAAACCATTTCATGGAACAAGGATGGGCTTCTTCCCGCAGAGTCAAGTATCTGGACTCCGAGGAACAGGCTTGTCCTTGTTCCAGAGAGAAGCTGAGCAGCAGAAGTGTGAAAGCATTTCATCATCAATATAAAAGCATGAAAGTACGCAGGATTATGGAAAAGTTCAGTCCAAGTGTTTCCTTCAAGTCTTTATGTGTCTATAAGTTCCAAAGATCACAAGGCTGTGGTTGTTTTTCACTGTTCAATGACATCTTTGTCAGATTCCAGGTGAATACTGGATTCTGATTGGCTGCAGGGTGTCCATTTAAAATGTATAATGGACATGTAAAAAGCTATTTCCGGTCACAAAGCCTGAATGTTCCAGTGTTTGACCAGAACAACAGAAACTTGGACCGTCAGTGGTCAGACATTATTCCACAGTTGATCACAACAGCTGGTACTTTGCAGTCTGTCGTTTTGTCTTATTTGCCTTAGTGATCCAGAGTGATATGTGTTTATGAGTAATTGTATTATTATTGAATGAAATGAACTGTTTGTTGATCAGAGTTAATGGTGGATAGTTTTTCAATCAAAGCGATCTTGTAACTTACTTTAGTTTCTTTAAAAACAAACTTTTTCATCATCATCTGGACAAACAAGTGGAAAGAGGTAAAATTTTCCCCTGAAAGGATGACGTTTAGCGCATAGACCACTTTCCTCCGCTGCAGCAGAGCAAGGTCAAATAGTATATATCAAATAGTCTCTTTCTTGTTAAAAAGAATTTAAAAGAAAAAAAAAAACAAGATCGAAGTATTCCTTTTGGATTTCATATTTATTTATTTTGTAAGTGACCATGGTATGAGCAGCATACCATTGGACACGTCCACGATCAGAAATTAATCTAATTTCTGATCGTGGACGTGTCTAATGCCCTACTAATAAGATTAATTATTTAATATGCGGTTAATGTCATGTAGCATGAGGGACCCAGACACTATATCAGTTGGTTGTGAAATTCAATAAAACTTTATTTAAAATGGTTCATGAATGATTGATCAGGTTTATTTCAAGCATAAACACAAGAAAACAAATAACAGATTTAACAAACTCATGACAGAGATGAGGAAATGCTTTGATAAAAAACTCAAACTAAAACAAAACTCACTTCAGTCACGTTTGATTCATTCAATATAGTGATTATTAACTAAAGTCAAGTTTGACTTTTTGCTGGATAAGGAGGAACTTATATAATCCCACCCTTACTAAATTATTTCATTTGACAGTTTGCATAGTTTTCATAATCCGGGTCTGATCAGTTTAAGTGCAGATTTTTTATTTTCAAACATATAAAATCGAGTGTTTATTGAATATGCTGGGCTGATGAAGTCGTCACAAATTGAGGCATGTTTAAGGACGTGTCTCCAAACACATCCATCTCCATACATCAAGCATAGGTATACATCACACGTCTACATGTAAAGACTTGAGAATGAGAATGTGTTGCAATGTTTTTGGCTGAATCCATGATGAATTTTACTTTTCAGAACTCTATAATATTCTAGCCACTTGCTAAAGCGGTCATATATTGTGAGTTTATAAAAAAAAATCGTGAAACTATGAGGGAAAAATGGTAATTTTATAAGAATAAAGTCTCTGACTCATAATTCTACTTTAACTCCCGTAAATGTGTTTTCTTATATTTGTGGCTCACCAGTTCTTCTTCATTTGTTTGTTTTCCAGATTACGTGTTTGTTTTTCCCGCGCTCGCTCCCGGCATTCCGGGGGGCGGGACCGTGCCTGAAGGGGCGGAGCCTCGCCGGGCTTTAAGCGCCAGGCTCCTGACCGCTGTTGGACAAGCGGAACCATGTGGCTGCGGTCGGTTCTGGTTCCGCTGCTGCGGCTGTACCTGTGCGGCTGAAGGTCTGTGTACCAGATGATCCATCGCTCCTTCCAGCTGCCAGGTGGGTCCGCCGTCCCAGACTTCCGCAGAAAAATCGGCATTTTTAGACGGTTCCGGGGTTTGAACTGCACACAGAGCGGCTCTGGTCGGGATCTTTGCGCTGCTCAATCATCAGAACTGGGCTTTTTGTTCGGCGTGACTTTCAAGGATCAGAGTTGACCCTGGTTCTCCTCGCGCTCTCATTTCTGGAGTCACAAGGAGAGCTCTAGGGTCCGGTACGGATGCCATAGAAGGACAAAAGTCTTAAAACGCAGACATTCCAACCGTCATCAGATCTGCATCTCCATCAGATCTGCATCGAGGTTTCTGGATAAAGGGTCAGCCTGCCAGACACCAACTGACCCCAAAGGTCACAGCTGAGGATCTGAATGGTGCGTTCAGGTCAGAATCCAGATAAATAATTGCAACAGGAATAAACCGACAAGCTGTCAGCAACAAGCCGCTTTTATTTTCTGTATGGTGGTGGCTTTTATTTATTTTTAGCTCATTTTTTAAAGTCTCTATTTGATAGAACTGGTTATAATTGGGTCACAAGAAGTGGACATTTGAATTAACAAGCTGAACATGAACGCACTGCATTTATAAAATCATTAATGTCCAAATTTCCTCCCTAACTACTAAAAAAAAAAAAATATAGTACAAGAACTTTGAATTTTAAAGGTTATTTGGACACCATGCTAACTAAATGCCAAATATGACGCCACTAAAATATCAACCTGATAAATGTGAAAACAGAATGCATGAATCCTTTTTGTTATGAAGATGAACATTTATTGAAAAGAATAAATCCAAATACTTTTTTTTCCAATGCATTGTGTTCTATAGTCGCCTAGTGGTCATTGCTACACGCTGTTTTTTTCACACAGACTTCTGGGAAATTGTAGATTGGGACAGCTCTATAAAATGGTGAATGGCCTATATAGTGTAGGAAGGAATTCAGACACACAAGTTTGTTAAGACAACCAAGAGTTTTGACGGTTCCTGAAGGTCCTCCTGAAGGTTCTTCCTTAAGGGGTTCCTTAAGGTTCTTCCTGAAGGTGTTCCTAAAACTATTCCTGAAGGTCTTCCTGAAGGTCCTCCTGAAGGTTCTTCCTTAAGGGGTTCCTTAAGGTTCTTCCTGAAGGTGTTCCTAAAACTGTTCCTGAAGGTCTCCTGAAAGTCTTTCTTAAGGTCCTCCTGAAGGTTCTCCTGAAGGTTCTCCTGAAGGTCTTCCTAAAGGTTCTTCCTAAAGGTTCTTCCTGAAGGTCTTCCTGAAGGTCCTCCTGAAGGTTCTTCCTTAAGGGTTCCTTAAGGTTCTTCCTGAAGGTGTTCCTAAAACTATTCCTGAAGGTCCTCCTGAAGGTCGTCCTGAAGGTTCTTCATTAAGGTTTCTTCCTGAAGGTGTTCCTAAAACTGTTCCTGAAGGTCCTCCTGAAGGTCTTCCTGAAGGTTCTTCATTAAGGTTCTTCCTGAAGGTGTTCCTAAAACTGTTCCTGAAGGTCCTCCTGAAGGTCGTCCTGAGGTTCTTCCTGAAGTTTCTCAGATAAAACTCAGATTCTGAAAGCTTTTCCTTTGTTCTTCTCAAGAGGAGCCAATAGGCCTCTGGATGGTCTTCAGATCTGTTTTGTTTTTGAACTCAGGAGCTTCATGAAAGCTCTTCTGAGGATAAAAACCGCTGTCTCCTTTTCCCTGAGTTTGTGTTCTTTTGTCATGCTGCCTGACAGAGGAACGAAGGGAATTGGGGTTTGAGTCCCGGTCAGACTGGCGGGCCTGTGTCAGGCTGGATCTGGACTCAAACCCGGTTCACTGAAAGTTCCTTGTTAAATCCTTGAAACATGTCTCGAAGCTGTGATGCAGTTTTCCCCTCATTCCTGCCCGGTGGGATGATGCGGTAAGCCTCAGCATGTGATGCAGGGACCAGCACGCCACTGCCTCGGGGGTGGGGTTTTCAGACGGATCCTGGAACAGAGGCCTGATTGTTAGCTCCATGTCCAGGAGTCCTGAGCCTGTCTAAGCCTGGTACCTGATGTCCTGGTCTGTTCTCCTCCCCCACAGTCCTGCCCAAACAGAAGGGGAGGGTCGGCATTGTGACGGGGGGGACCAGAGGCATGGCCTTGAGACGGCCAGACACCTGGCAGACCTGGGCATGCATGTGATCATAGGTAGGTGGACCTTCATGAGGATGTTTGGATTCCTTTGAGCAGACCTACATTATAGAGACCTGAATGTAGGCGCGCCACATCCTGGGGACGGGGTCACCAACCTCTTCTCTTAATCTCCTGCAGCTGGAAACGAAAGAGAAGAGGGGGCGGCGGCCGTCAGGAGAATCAATGCGAAGGGCGTCGAGGAAAAGGTCTTGGTCCTCCATCCACCCACCCTGTTGTTCGTCATCTTTGTTACGTCCTTCCTCTCATCCTTTCTTTCATCTTTTTTCTCATCTTCCTTTTATCTTTCTCATCTTCCTTTTATCTTTTCTCTTACCTTTAATCTCTTCTCTCTTTTCTTCATCTTCTGACTCTTCTAGATGCTTCCATCAGATCTTTAATCTCTGAAGATCTTCATCTCCCCTGACCTTCTCCTCATAATCACCTTGTTTTTTGGATGACTGAATCTGCGGTTCTGGTTCTGTTGACCGGGTTCTAACATGTTCTTCTGGATGCCTGTGAATCCACAGTTCTGGTTCTGTTGACCAGGTTCTAACGTGTTTTGCTGGATGTCTGTGAATCCACAGTTCTGGTTCTGTTGACCGGGTTCTAACGTGTTCTTCTGGATGTATGTGAATCCACAGTTCTGGTTCTGTTGACCGGGTTCTAACGTGTTCTTCTGGATGTATGTGAATCCACAGTTCTGGTTCTGTTGACCGGGTTCTAACGTGTTCTTCTGGATGCCTGTGAATCCACAGTTCTGGTTCTGTTGACCGGGTTATAACTTGTTCTTCTGGATGCCTGTGAATCTGCGGTTCTGGTTCTGTTGACCGGGTTCTAACGTGGTCTTCTGGATGTCTGTGAATCCGCGGTTCTGGTTCTGTTGACTGGGTTCTAACGTGTTCTTCTGGATGTCTGTGAATCCACAGTTCTGGTTCTGTTGACCGGGTTCTAACGTGTTTTGCTGGATGTCTGTGAATCCACAGTTCTGGTTCTGTTGACCGGGTTCTAACGTGTTCTTCTGGATGTATGTGAATCCACAGTTCTGGTTCTGTTGACCAGGTTCTAACGTGTTCTTCTGGATGTATGTGAATCCACAGTTCTGGTTCTGTTGACCGGGTTCTAACGTGTTCTTCTGGATGTATGTGATCCACAGTTCTGGTTCTGTTGACGGGTTTCTAACGTGTTCTTCTGGATGTATGTGAATCCACAGTTCTGGTTCTGTTGACCGGGTTCTAACGTGTTTTGCTGGATGTATGTGAATCCACAGTTCTGGTTCTGCTGACCGGGTTTCTAACGTGTTCTTCTGGATGCCTGTGAATCCACAGTTCTGGTTCTGCTGACCGGGTTCTAACGTGTTCTTCTGGATGCCTGTGAATCCACAGTTCTGGTTCTGTTGACCGGGTTCTAACGTGTTTCTTCTGGATGCCTGTGAATCCACAGTTCTGGTTCTGTTGACCGGGTTCTAACGTGTTTTTGCTGGATGTCTGTGAATCCACAGTTCTGGTTCTGTTGACCGGGTTCTAACGTGTTTTGCTGGATGTATGTGAATCCACAGTTCTGGTTCTGTTGACCGGGTTCTAACGTGTTCTTCTGGATGCCTGTGAATCCACAGTTCTGGTTCTGCTGACCGGGTTCTAACGTGTTCTTCTGGATGCCTGTGAATCCACAGTTCTGGTTCTGTTGACCGGGTTCTAACTTGTTCTTCTGGATGCCTGTGAATCCACAGTTCTGGTTCTGTTGACCGGGTTCTAACGTGTTCTTCTGGATGTATGTGAATCCACAGTTCTGGTTCTGCTGACCGGGTTCTAACGTGTTCTTCTGGATGCCTGTGAATCCACAGTTCTGGTTCTGTTGACCGGGTTCTAACGTGTTCTTCTGGATGTATGTGAATCCACAGTTCTGGTTCTGTTGACCGGGTTCTAACGTGTTCTTCTGGATGTATGTGAATCCACAGTTCTGGTTCTGTTGACCGGGTTCTAACGTGTTCTTCTGGATGTATGTGAATCCACAGTTCGGGTTCTGTTGACCGGGTTATAACTTGTTCTTCTGGATGCCTGTGAATCCACAGTTCTGGTTCTGTTGACCGGGTTATAACTTGTTCTTCTGGATGCCTGTGAATCTGCGGTTCTGGTTCTGTTGACCGGGTTCTAACGTGGTCTTCTGGATGTCTGTGAATCCACAGTTCTGGTTCTGTTGACCAGGTTCTAACGTGTTCTTCTGGATGTCTGTGAATCCGCGGTTCTGGTTCTGTTGACCGGGTTCTAACGTGTTCTTCTGGATGTCTGTGAATCCACAGTTCTGGTTCTGTTGACCGGGTTCTAACGTGTTTTGCTGGATGTCTGTGAATCCGCGGTTCTGGTTCTGTTGACCGGGTTCTAACGTGTTCTTCTGGATGTATGTGAATCCACAGTTCTGGTTCTGTTGACCAGGTTCTAACGTGTTCTTCTGGATGTCTGTGAATCCACGGTTCTGGTTCTGTTGACCAGGTTCTAACGTGTTCTTCTGGATGTATGTGAATCCACAGTTCTGGTTCTGTTGACCGGGTTCTAACGTGTTCTTCTGGATGTCTGTGAATCCGCGGTTCTAGTTCTGTTGACAGGGTTCTAACGTGTTCTTCTGGATGTCTGTGAATCCACAGTTCTGGTTCTGTTGACCGGGTTCTAACTTGTTCTTCTGCTTGCAGCTGAGTTCATGTTTGTGGACCTGACCTCCCTGACGTCGGTGAGACATTTTGCGCAGTCCTTCAGGGACCGAGGTCTTCCTCTCCACGTGCTGGTCAATAATGGTAGGTTGAGTCCCCCTTCATCACACGTGAGGACCAAACCACAGCTCCTGTTTCTTCCGTGTTCTGCAGCCGGTACCATGCTGGTTCCTGAGAGACGGACGGAGGATGGGTTTGAGTTTCACTGGAGTCTCAACTATCTCAGCCACTTCCTACTGACCAACCTGCTGCTGGACCTGCTGCAGAGGTCGGGGAGGCAGGGCTGCTGCTCCAGGATCATCAATATGTCGTCGGCCACACACTACGCCGGGGAGGTCCACCTGGATGACTTGAACAGGAGGTATTCAACTGTTTGATTCCCTCTTCACTGTAGGAATAATGTCTGTTTCATCAGAGGCCTTGTTCACTTCTCTCCAAATGTAGCGTTTATGGTTCTGTCTTGGTCTCATCCCTCCAAATGATTTGGGTTCAGGAGTTTGGAGGCGTGTCTCTGTATCGTTTAGTATATTGTAAGCGATTTTTTTTGCCTCAAAAAGTCTTTCTTCTGTCGATTTGACCATGCAGCCATTCTTCTTCAGGTGTCTCCTTGTTGTACTTCCAGAAACATCCACACTACAGTTTTTCAGAGTCCTGGATCACAGATGAAGTTATTTGTGTGTTTTTCTTTGCACCCCTAAAGATGTTTCTGGCTGAAATGTTTGTGACTGTAGTTTGGTTCAACAGAACCTCTATTTCCACTTCTTGATCAAAGTTTGAACACTGCTGACTGGCGTTCTTAGTTCCTTGGATATCTTCATGTATTCCTGTCCTGTTCTACACAGTTCAGTTACCTTTTCCCGTAGATCTGTCCCATGACTTAGGATCCTGGATGGAGGTTGAAAGGTCTGTTGGGAGCAGAAACTCCCAGACCTTTAGTGCACACGTTGATTACAGTCAAACGAGTCACAGGTGAGGACGGTTACCTTTAGCTGTCATTCAAACCCTTGTGGATCAGCTTGTGTCCATGTTTTCAGGACTTAGTCATTGGGGGGGTGTACACTTTTGAACAGGGTCATTTGGGAAGTTTCTGTTGTCATTAGGATTTAAAAAAGCTCAACAGCAAATGTCAATCCATCCACCATGAGTGGAAGCAAAGTTTTGTGTCATCATTCAAATTCTCTGAAAAATTCAGAATTTCTTCCAGAATAAATTTCTAAGCACAACCGCACATCATTTTCAATTCCGGTTCCGGTTCACGACAGAGTGCACGTGTCTTTTTTCGGCTCTCCATTCCTGACGTTTTTTTGAGCGTTTTTTTTTTATATTAAACAGCAGAGATTCTGCTATAGAGAGAGCTGAACATGGCACCAAAGGCTGAACTGGCAGAACTTAAAGCTGCATTAGCTGACATCCAAGCCAAACAAGCGGACATTCAAGCCAAGCTAACTCAATTGCTGGCTTTGGAGGCTAAGCTAACACCTCTGCTGGAACTTGTGCAGGCATTCAGACAAGAAAAAGTGCGAAATGATGAACAGGATAATCGGACTGACCTCCTGCACAGAAGAACGAACAACGTTGATCAACAACTAAGAATGAATAATATCATTCTCACGGGATTCCAACTCAAACCAAGAGCTAAGCCTGGTGCAGCTAACGTTAGCACAGAGGCTAGCGGGCCGCTATGGCAACAGCTGAGACCGTGGAGGCTCAAGTCGGATCATTCCTCACTTCCAAAGGGATTTCCTTGGATTTGAATGAAATCGAGATCTGCCACCCGCTTCCCAGGAGAAAGGAGTCAGATAAACCAGCGATCCTCATCAGGTTTGTGAACCAAAAGCACAAAATTGCTCTGATGAAGCAAAACACGCCCGACTCCTGAAGCTGAAAAACAGATCCAGAGCACATGGGTGCTGAATTCCAGGATCTACGTAAAACCAAACGGTTCACCGGACCTGACCAAGGCTGTGGTCATCACCAACATGAAAGACTTTGAGAAGTGTGTGATCACGGACGTCTGAGCCTTTATTTGAAGTGAAATAAGAATCAAAAATGATTTCAAGAAAATATGACACCCGGGATTTACCACTGACTCTTAGATCAACTTTGACCTGATTTTCAGCAGCGATTTCTGCCCCGCAGACAACTCAAAGTCTGCAGTCATAACAACGAGGAGAACTCTATAAACTCTGTTCTAACCTGAAGGACGGCTCAGGAGCAGAACGCAGGAATACCGTCTTGGTCAAAGGCTTGAATCAAATCACTTGACATAATTCCCTGAAATGTGACTAATGTCAAAGGATCTTCTAATAAAACAACCTGCACTTATTGATTCTTTATATCTGATTAAAGTAAATGATCTTTCAGAAATAAATCATTTTCTTTCTTCTTTTTATACTTGATCTGAAGAAACGACTTTTCTGGTGAAAATAATCAGCATTTATTTGATTTTTACTGATGTTATTTTTTTCTTTTTTTTATTATCATTATTATTTTGATTTATTCACATGACTGATTCTTTGACGAAACTATTCTGAAAAAGAAGAAAAATAATTTTTTTTGATCATTATTCTGTATTATTATTATTTTTTGCATAAGCTCCAATCCAGTCTAAAATAATGTTGTACTTACATGCAAAGCAGTATGACTTATTGTTACTCAAGGAGGTTAATTACCTTTATTACTGTCAGAACAGAATAAAAACCTGACTATTAGTTACAAACCGGTTGATATCTAATGTAAAGTAAATGTTATGGTCGAGTCGAGGTGGGATTATATAAATTCACTTCCTCCCACTTCCTTTCAAGCAGTCAATTTTCTGATGTCTAGTTATCCTATGTTTGACATGATTATTGAAGCAAATCTTTGTTGTTGTTGTTGATTGTGTTACACATGTCTTATATATCTTGTCTGCTTGAAATAAACCATTTCGTTCATTCATTCATGTTCTACCCTCATCGATACGCCACACTTAACAGTCACATGTTCCATTTAGCCATGATCACACAGAAAGCCAGATAGGAAGGTTAGCAGCCGTTTAAAGGTTAGAACTAGTTTAAAGTTCAGAACCGTTTTAGAACCGGCCTGAAGGTTAGAACCAGTTCCACCGCCTGAGTCGTCAATAATGGTAAAGATCTTCCATGAAAGGAAATGACACCGTGTTGACCTCTGTCTCTGGAGAGAGACGGGTGGATCTAGTTTTCTTTGGCAGTAAACCCAGTAACTGCTGTGGTTCTCCTCCAGGATCTGCTACAGTTCTCATGGAGCTTACGCCCAGAGCAAGCTGGCTCTGGTCCTCTTCACCTACTACCTTCAGGAGCAGCTTAGCGCCGGTGGATTCCCTGTTACCGTTAACGCCGTGGACCCTGGCATGGTGGACACGGCGCTCTATGATAACCTGTGGACCCTGGCGCAGATGCTGAAGAGGCCGGTAGCTAAGATTCTGTTCAGGGTGAGTTCAGGTTCAGAGGTCCAACCTTTGCTGCTGTCTGGAGTTGACTCATCTTTGTTTCCCTTAGACTCCAGCAGAGGGCGCCTCCATCTCCGTCTACGCGGCTGCAGCCGCAGACCTGGAGGGGGTGGGCGGCTGCTACCTCTACAACGGTCTGAAGACTCAGTCCTCAGAGCGGTCCTACGACTCCGAGCTGCAGGAGCAGCTGTGGAAGAAGAGCTGCCAGCAGGCGGGGCTGCAGGGACCCACAGCTGACACCTCATCAGGGTTGAAGAGACCCGCCCCCTGACATCTCATGACGGGCTTCATGATTTTTAAGATAAATCAATAACAATGAAGATGTCAGACATTTCTCTGGGTGAACCATCTGCACATGTTCAGATGCAGATGTGGGCGGAGCTTAGTCATCAGTGTCAGACCTTTCCACATTTTCACACGGTTCCTCACATCCCAATGCTTTCTCTATGCTCACAGGGGTCTAAACCCCCCCATGGCTGAGTCCTGAACCAGCTCCTGGTCCAGCAGAAACTGCTGACTGACGTTCATGTCTGGGAACCAATCAAAAGAGGCTCAGATGTTTAGAGACTGTGAGAATCTGAGCATGTTCATACTGTGATTAATAAAGTTTCTGATTTTGAATTAGATTGTTTGAAGTGTTGCTACAACAAACAATCTTTTTTTAAGTACCAAGCTTCCATCATTCTGTTGGCAAACAGAGAGATGGCTGAAAGCAGCCGTCATTGAGACCTGGTGAGGTCATCAACCCGGCGCCTTCGTAGGGCTACAGGTTTTTTGGGCTGTCCGGGTCCGTGCAGGTGTGTTTGGGAGGACTCTGGCCCAGAGAGTGCTCCCCCTCCTCATGGACGGAAGAGTCCAAATGTTTCACATCACTAGCAAAGCAGAGTTTCTGATTGGTCACTGTGGTACCGCCCACCACCTGGTGACATGAACTTGGAAACAGCCGCACAGAGAAAGTGGCGTGGACTTCAGGAAGGTTTGCATCTTTTATTTGATTGTTCTTCCTCAAAAGTACAAAAACAGAGCAGAAACAGCACAGTTTTAGTTGTAGTTCTTTTAGTTCACTGTTCTAGTTCCACCGACAAGAAGTGGTTCCGCTGTTACGAAAGTGCCAGAAAGTTCTGCTTCACTCCAACCCAAAGGTGCTGGTCTCCTCCACCGCCGTCAGCAGCTTCTCAAACAGCATGGAGAAGGACTGGTATGGGGGCAGGTCCAGACGGTTGAAGCAGGTGTGGGCCCTGCAGCAGGAAACGGGGGGGGGGGGGGGGGGGGGGGGGGGGGGGGGGGGGGGGGGGGGGGGGGGGGGGGGTTTAGGTGGGAGAGGTCATTTATAAAAAGGTCATCTTTGACAGCTAAAGGTGGAAGGAGCCGTGAGGATAGTGACCTCACCTTGGCAGGGAGGTGACCTTCCCCACTTCTCCACGCAGAACTTGCGGGGTCCGTTGCTGCCACGCAGCGAGGCAAAGCCCTCGTATGGCACGCTGGACGTCCCGGTCACAAACTGAAGGAGGGGGGAGCCGTTAGTCACCTCATCGTTTCTGCCGCAAGTCCCACCAGAACAAGCTCACCTGCAGCAGCCGCAGCCTCTGCTCGTTGTTGAACCTCTCCACCGCTGCCCAGAACCAACGGATCACTATGTGGTTGTCATGGTAACCTAGAGAGGGCACAGAGCCGGGTTACTGCACTGCCCCCTGGTGTGGGGCGGAGTCACTGCAGACCTGACACCAGCCACACAGTAATGCTCTTCCACACCTCCGCGGTACTCCGTGTTGTTCCTCCAGTCAGACAGGTCTATCTCTGCAGTTCCGGCTATCACCAGCTCCAGCTCTCTGGCATCGAACACAGACACCAGCCTGGCGTCCACCACCTGCAGAAACACTCTTGGATCAGGGCACCACATAGTCGGCATTGGGTTCAGCCTCTGCCACCGTTTACCTCGTAGAACCCTCGGACCAGGCTTTCAGTCTGCTGAACCACTCCCTTTCAATCCTCCACTTCACCATCCGCTCGATGTACTCCTTCTTGTTCTTCTCCGACACCGGGATGTTCCCTCCTCCGGGTTTGAGCTCTCGCTCGGTGATCTACAACCAGAAACCGGTAAAGGTCTGCCGCCTCACGAAGCAGAGGACCCCATCAAGACGGTACCTGTCCAAAGACCTCCTCATTGACTGTGAAGGTCAGTTCCAGGATGCCCTCAATGTCGTTGTCCTTCATCCACTGCAGCGACTGGTGGAACTCCTCGTCCAGGAACTCCAGGTCAGTCAGGTCGCACAGACTGCAGGAGGAACACACCTGACTTCCTGTTTCCAGCTCGCTTCAAAAGTAAAGTTCAGGATTTCTATCCAACACCGGACGCCTGCTCTGACCACACACTCACACTCACATGCGCAGAAGACCTTTGTAGAACGGTCTAGTGAAGAAGGCGTCCAGGAGGTACTGATGGATGAGAGCCAGACCCAGAATACGTCCGCTGAACCTGAACCTGACCGCCACAGGAACCAGGACATGTTAGCATGTGTATGAGTAGGTCTGTGTGAGTCTGTGTGTGTGAGTGACTCTGTGTGTGTCTGTGTGTTACCATTCATGATGGTTGTCCACAAAGGCTGACATGGGGCTGATCTGAACTGTGTAGGTGTCATTGGCAGAATACTCAAACAGACCATAATAAGGATTGAACAGCTCCCTGGAAACCAGGAAGAAGAACTCCCTCGAAGGCCCGCTGTAGTCCAGCCTGTAACACACCAAGACACATTACACACATTACACACATTACACACTAACACACATTACACACATTACACACTAACACACATTACACACCAACACACATTACACACATTACACACATTACACAGCAGCACACATTACACACATTATACATATTACAAACCAACGCACATTACACACATTACACACTAACACACATTACACACCAACCCACATGATACATATTACACACCAACACACATTACAAACATTACACACCAACACATATTACACACATTACACACTTACACACATTACACACTAACCCACATTACACACATTACAAACATTACACACCAACACACATTACACACCAACCACATTACACACCAACACACATTACACACCAACACACATTACACACTAACACACATTACACACCAATCCACATTACACACATTACACACCAACACACAATACACACCAACAAACATTACACACATTACACACTAACACACATTACACACCAACCCAAATTACACACCAACCCAAATTACACACATTACACACCAACACACATTACACACATTACACACCAACACACATTACACACATTACACACCAACACACATTACACACACATACAGTCTGCAATGTCCCTTGTCTCTTTCATTTGGTAATTGTGTAGCTACACTGTTGCACACGTGTACCATAGACACACACTGTGTGTGTGCTTCATAAACACACTGCCTCTGGAAGACTACAAACCTTTCTTTAGAAACGTTTGGTACAAAAGTATTAATATAAATGTAGTTCATCGGGTGGTTCTTCAAAGTAGTCAGTGAACCCACCCCATGTTCCTTAGCGTGTCCTGATGGTCATGATCTGTTCCTAAGCTTTGCTTTCCTTCATGCAGGAACCAGACGTTTTGTGAGACACATTTAGTACATTCCTGTCAGTGTTTTTGGGAGCCAAAGCGCCACTATGGTTCTGCCTTTTCTAGACTTTTCTTAGCTTCCAGCATCAGGTCCTGGATGGAACAAACTAGTGTGTCTAGTAATCGTGCTAATCAGACGTCAGCAGATTCTGGACAGCAGCTCCCACACCTGTGGTTCTCATGTGCCTGCACAGTGGGACAAGCTGCTGCTCCCCCGTCCCCGCAAACACTCACCCCTCCTCCCCCACAAAACTGACGTAGAACTTGCTGCGCTGCAGGTCCTTCCTGGAGTAGCACATGATCTGGTTGAAGGCATCTTCCAGCAGGTGGTCCCTCCTGATGCTGAGCCTGAGGAACACACAGGAACATAAGAGTCCTGGACACTCCACCACAGCACAAATGGTGTGGTGCAGGGGGGTCTCACTTCAGCTTCCCGGGACCCTGACCGTAACCTTTGGTTTCCAGCTTTCGGTAGAAGTTGCGTAGTTTGGCTTCAAAGTCTCTTTTGTAGGGGGCGGGGGCCCTGGCATTGGCCCTCTGAGTGCCTGGGGAGGGCACATTTCATCATTGAGGTTCCACTCATTTCAACTTCTTCAAAATTATCTGCCCTACCCGGGGAGTTCTGAGGGGAGGAGGCCGGCGACCCCCAGGGGGACTGACAGTGGCTGGGGTGCAGTAAGGCGTGAGGAGGCACGTAGGACATGATGTCCTCGTCAAACAGGCTGCAAGGACACAGAGTCTGAATCCAACATGGACACTCCTCTGATGTCACAGCAGAACTCACCTGAGCAGCATGACCAGGTCTGCGTCTCCAGACAACCTGCTCAAGCCCGGAACACCATCGGAGCGGATCAGCTGGACCTTTTCCCTGTTGTCATGGTAACCGGGACACTAGTTCAGTCCTCATGTCTTTTTTCAAACAAGTGTTATGACAACAGAAACAATCTAAATGTGAATTTATGAAGACAAAACTCCAGAGTGAAGACAGGTATCTGCTGCCATCGTTCCTCTGGTTCTGCAGAACCCTGAACCCTGTGCACATACCTGAGCACGTGGTTCCGACAAAGATCGGGTTGTCTCTCCTGCAGAATCTCAAAGACGTTTCCCTGTCGCAGGAACGCCACAATCTTCTCATTGTAAGCTGCAGAGAGAAGAACATGGTGGTTGGAATGCCATGAAGATCATGTGGGCTTGCTCTTCTGGGGAGCCTTCCTGCTGTGGGAGCTCAGCTTCAGCACCATGGAGAGCAGCAGAGATCTCTTGGGGGGTTCACTGTGAACCCTGTCCCACCTGAGGAGGCAACGTGACCTTTGATGTGACAACTCAAAGGTGTTCCCCTATCCGCCCCAGTGCTGAGAGGGGACATGGGGCATTTGGGTAGCTTACCCAGTATGGGGGCATTTCTTCATTGAGAGGGACATGATCCCACCCATCTGTTGAGCTGTAGATGCTAAGGGCAGCTGATCAGGACCTGCCCCTGAAGGGGGCTTCTGGGAAGGGTTGTTTATAAAACATGCCCTTAAAGGGGTTGTTTTGGAGACATGTCCTTCAGGGGGGCATTTTCAGAGGATCCCGTACAGAGATTTAGGGAGTAACATAACAAATCTGCCCCTGACGAGTGCATTTAAAGGGGCTGTTTGAAAATTTTGGAAAAACCTACTTAAAATACAAACTTATTTATTTAAAATACAAACCTATTTTTTAAAACTACAAACTTATTTATTTAAAATACAAATCTATTTATTTAAAATACAAATCTATTTATTTAAAATACAAACCTATTTATTGAAAATACAAACCTATTTATTTAAAATACAAACCTATTATTTTAAAATACAAACTTATATATTTAAAATACAAACCTATTATTTTAAAATACAAACTTATTTATTTAAAATACAAATCTATTTATTTAAAATACAAACTTATTTATTTAAAATACAAACCTATTTATTGAAAATACAAACTTATTTATTTAAAATACAAACCTATTTTTATAAAATACAAACCTATTTATTGAAAATACAAACCTATTTATTTAAAATACAAACTTATTTATTTAAAATACAAACCTATTTTTATAAAATACAAACCTATTATTTTAAAATACAAACCTATTATTTTAAAATACAAACTTATATATTTAAAATACAAACCTATTATTTTAAAATACAAACTTATTTATTTAAAATACAAATCTATTTATTTAAAATACAAACTTATTTATTTAAAATACAAATCTATTTATTGAAAATACAAACTTATTTATTTAAAATACAAACCTATTTTTATAAAATACAAACCTATTTATTGAAAATACAAACCTATTTATTGAAAATACAAACCTATTTATTTAAAATACAAACTTATTTATTTAAAATACAAATGTATTTATTGAAAATACAAACCTATTTATTTAAAATACAAACCTATTATTTTAAAATACAAACTTATTTATTTAAAATACAAATCTATTTATTAGAAAAAAAAACTTATTTATTAAAAATACAAACTTATTTATTTAAAATACAAATCTATTTATTTAAAATACAAACTTATTTATTTAAAATACAAACCTATTTATTGAAAATACAAACCTATTTTTTTAAAATACAAACCTATTATTTTAAAATACAAACTTATTTATTTAAAATACAAATCTATTTATTTAAAATACAAACGTATTTATTTAAAATACAAACCTATTTATTGAAAATACAAACTTATTTATTTAAAATACAAATCTATTTATTTAAAATACAAACTTATTTATTTAAAATACAAACCTATTTATTTAAAATACAAACCTATTTATTGAAAATACAAACCTATTTTTTTAAAATACAAACCTATTTATGTAAAATACAAACCTATTATTTTAAAATACAAACTTATTTATTTAAAATACAAATCTATTTATTTAAAATACAAACTTATTTATTTAAAATACAAACCTATTTATTTAAAATACAAACCTATTTATTGAAAATACAAACCTATTTTTTTAAAATACAAACCTATTTATTTAAAATACAAACCTATTATTTTAAAATACAAACTTATTTATTTAAAATACAAATCTATTTATTGAAAATACAAACTTATTTATTTAAAATACAAATCTATTTATTTAAAATACAAACTTATTTATTTAAAATACAAACCTATTTATTTAAAATACAAACTTATTTATTTAAAATACAAACCTATTTATTTAAAATACAAACTTATTTATTTAAAATACAAACCTATTTTTTTAAAATACAAACCTATTTATTGAAAATACAAACCTATTTATTTAAAATACAAATCTATTTATTTAAAATACAAACTTATTTATTTAAAATACAAACCTATTTATTTAAAATACAAACTTATTTATTTAAAATACAAACTTATTTTTTAAAAATACATACTTATTTATTAAAAATACAAATCTATTTTTTTTAAATACAAACGTATTTATTTAAAATACAAACCTATTTATTTAAAATACAAATTTATTTATTGAAAATACAAACCTATTTATTTAAAATACAAACCTATTTATTGAAAATACAAACTTATTTATTTAAAATACAAACTTATTTATTGAAAAAAAAAACCTATTTTTTTAAAATACAAACTTATTTTTTTTAAATACAAATCTATTTATTTAAAATACAAACCTATTCTTTTAAAATACAAACTTATTCGTTAAAATACAAATCTATGTATTTAAAATACAAACCTATTTTTTAAAAATACAAACTTATTCATTTAAAATACAAATCTATTTATTGAAAATACAAACTTATTTATTTAAAATACAAACTTATTTATTGAAAAAAAAAAACTATTTTTTTAAAATACAAACTTATTTTTTTTAAATACAAACTTATTTATTTAAAATACAAACGTATTTGTTTAAAATACAAACCTACTCATTTAAAGGAGTGGGTTTGAAAAACATGCCCCCGCTGGGGTTATTTTGTAGTGGCTCTGGTGCAGCGGTAGAGATGTCGGCCTCTGATCTGAAAATTGCAGGTTCGATTCCCGCCCTGCGTCATTTGCCCTTAGGGAAGACACTAAACCCCACATTGCCTCTGATGGAAGGTTGGCGTTGGTGTTCGGCAGTAGAGTTCATCAGTGTGTGACTGTGACTGTAAAGCGCTATTGGCCTTCAGTGAAGGTAGAAAAGCGCTATAATGTAAGTGTAAGTGTACGCCATTTACTATTTATTTTAAATTTTAGACCTTTGGGAGTCATTTAAAGGGGTCGTTTCTAAAACTTGACCCTGCGGGGGCTATTTTAGATTTGAGGGTCACTGCAGCATAAAGAAAACCTCTTCTGCAGGTGTCCACTCACCTGCTGGCACCGCCTCCTGGCTCTGACCCCGGTGGGCTGAGGTCAAGGTGTTTGAAGGTCGCGGCAGGACAGCTGGCCCGGCGTGACGAGAGTCCTCCCCCCACTGCATAGGAAGATGAAGGTCTGTTGAGCACCTACACCTACGACGAGAGGCTTGGTAATCCCGTGCAGTCTTACCCGTCTGCGGGAGCCAACCTCTCCGGCGCTGTGGCTGCGCTGGCGTGTTAAGTGTTGGTGGTGCGCCAGCAGACTGGGGGGCCGGGAGCTCTGGAGGGGCAGCCGGGGGTCGATGAAGGTGGTGGCGCGGCAGTTGTGATCCACAAAGAAAGACTACAAACGGACACAGAACACAACTGTCAGCCTCAGACCCTGATGTACCATTTCACCGTCTTTAACCAGCTTTTTACCAAGGCCAATTAAGTATAACTGGTTTTCATGTAATGGTTTCAAGCAGCAGATGGCAGGCACGGTGGTGGGAGGATGATGACAGTGGCTTGTTTGGTTCACTGTTGTAAGAGTCAACAGAAGATAGAACACTACTTAACCTCCCCTGCCCTACTGGACTTTACCACCATGTGTGTCCAGGAGAACCACAACAGAACCAGAACCACAGCTGTGATGTTAATTCTGTCTGACCTGCTCTTATGAGGCAAATGAGCAGGACCAAGATCTGTTTCCATGACTACCTAATCCACCACGAAGGATTGCTATGCAGTATGTTGGTAAATCAATGAACAGATTACTTTGGTTCCAAGAAAGAAGCAAACAGCTTGACTCAAAGGTTTCCCTAATTTGGCGCCTACGATCCCACTTCCAGGGATCACCACCGGGTTTCTGGATGACCGTTTCAAATCTAGGTGCAGCCCATGGTCATGAACCCAACAGCCTCCCTGGGAACCTGGGTTTTCTAAGGTGAGAGTTGAAAACTCTTCTGATAGTGGGCTCAACCAGATGTTCCCAGAAGACGTCTCCCCTGCCTGCAGTACCCCTGGAGGGGTTCAAAAACTCTGACCCCCTTATGACACACGACAAAAGGTAACATGGCACAAGTATCAATCATTGACCTCCTGGTGCACTGATGGATACTTTTATGTTCAATCATGGTTTCATTATGGACTAACTGTAGTAAAAGAACCACGGAACCAGTTCCTCCCAAACAGTGTCAAAACCCACGTTGAAGCCTCCTGGGAGAACAATGATGTTTCCTGGTTTGAGTTCCTCTCCTTGTCACTCCAAGAAGGAGTTGACCTG
Source organism: Oryzias celebensis (assembly GCA_014656515.1). Lineage (NCBI taxonomy): Eukaryota > Metazoa > Chordata > Actinopteri > Beloniformes > Adrianichthyidae > Oryzias > Oryzias celebensis. The sequence goes on along the minus strand of BNCR01000019.1, from coordinate 103,228 downwards.
CGAGCCAAAATCCCAGGAGGGGACTTCTCAGCAGCCTGGAGCCCCACAGGCTCGAAAAACCTCTAGTTCACCAGAAGGTACCTCAACTTTACCACACAGCCCTCCACTATACTCTACCACACAGCCCTCCACCATACTCTACCACACAGCCTTCCACCATACTCTACCACACAGCCCTCCAACGTACTCTACCACACAGCCCTCCACCGTACTCTACCACACAGCCCTCCACCGTACTCTACCACACAGCCCTCCACTATACTCCACCACAAGCCCTCCACTATACTCTACCACACAGCCTTCCACCATACTCTACCACACAGCCCTCCACTATACTCTACCACACAGCCCTCCACCATACTCTACCACACAGCCCTCCACCATACTCTACCACACAGCCTTCCACCATACTCTACCACACAGCCCTCCACCATACTCTACCACACAGCCCTCCACCATACTCTACCACACAGCCCTCCACCATACTCTACCACACAGCCTTCCACCATACTCTACCACACAGCCTCCACTATACTCTACCACACAGCCCTCCACCATACTCTACCACACAGCCTTCCACCATACTCTACCACACAGCCTTCCACCATACTCTACCACACAGCCCTCCACTATACTCTACCACACAGCCCTCCAACGTACTCTACCACACAGCCCTCCACCATACTCTACCACACAGCCTTCCACCATACTCTACCACACAGCCCTCCACCATACTCTACCACACAGCCTTCCACCATACTCTACCACACAGCCCTCCAACGTACTCTACCACACAGCCCTCCAACGTACTCTACCACACAGCCCTCCAACGTACTCTACCACACAGCCCTCCACCGTACTCTACCACACAGCCCTCCACTATACTCCACCACAAGCCCTCCACCATACTCTACCACACAGCCTTCCACCATACTCTACCACACAGCCCTCCACTATACTCTACCACACAGCCCTCCATCATACTCTACCACACAGCCCTCCACCATACTCTACCACACAGCCTTCCACCATATTCTACCACACAGCCCTCCAACGTACTCTACCACACAGCCCTCCACCGTACTCTACCACACAGCCCTCCACTATACTCCACCACAAGCCCTCCACCATACTCTACCACACAGCCCTCCACCGTACTCTACCACACAGCCCTCCACTATACTCCACCACAAGCCCTCCACCATACTCTACCACACAGCCCTCCAACGTACTCTACCACATTGTGGTACAAACAAACTACACCCACCGGAGAATGAATGCAGATTAGTTGTTTGGAACCAACTGCCATCTTGGACTGTGGTTTGTGACTGCAGGTCAGCATAGGTCACATGACTGTAAACAGCAAACACTGTAAACAGCAAACACTTTCCAGTGTTTTTGCTCCATGGTAATTTTTACGGCAGCAGAACAAATAGACAAAAACAGCAGTGCTGCCAGCATGCCATCCTCTTAGAGCTCTCCATGTTTCTGAACTGGTTCTTACTCAGACCAGCAGACTACGCTTCACCCTGATTGGTCAGAGCCTGGACTCACCTTGCCCGTGTGGTCGTGCTTCATCTCCCAGCCTCTGGGCAGCTCCAGCTGCTTGTTGGCAAACATGTTGAGGAAGGCCACCAGATCGCGGTTGTGCTGGTAGCGCTCAAAGTGGTGGGCGTCCCGGCGGACCTTACTGACCATGTGCTTCAGACAGGTGTTGGTGGAGAACATGCGGTAGGCACTCTGAGGAGAGAAGGTTCCACCTGAATCACATCAGCTGGAGACCACAAGGTCACCACCAGTTTACAGGCACGTCTGACCTCTAACACCATCATGTTAGCAGGACAACCACCAGACTCTCCAAGTATCACTGTGGTCTCTGTCTAGGAGAACCTCCCACACACCAAACTAGTCATTCAGACCTCAAAGCAGAAAGAAGCTACCATTTCTCACAGGGTTTGAATGCAGCACAGTGAAAAAGTCTGGACTACTGAGGAACCTGCAGCTGGGGGACTGGAGGAGGAGGGACGCCCAAGACCTGGACCTGGACTGACCACTGTCCCTGCGCAGGTCTGGAGGAAGGAGGAGAACGTGAAGGACACACACTACAGGACTGAGAACACACGTGTGTGCAGTGTGTGACCTGAAACAGAGGGCGGAGTATCCGTCTCGTCTCCCTGCAGCTCTGCAGCCGGCTGCTCCTCAGCTCTGCAGTGGTTGTTCATGGTCCTGTGGATGCTCTGATACCTGACAACGGGGAGGTTCTGCTTCAGGATCACACATGAACAGCAGTCTGTGTGTCACCGGTGGAACTGGCTCTCCTCTCCTGAACTCCGCTTCTTCTCACCTGCGGATCAGCTGCTCCATCTGCTGGGTGGAGCTGGACCTCTGAAAGGTCTGTGGGGCGGGGGGCGCCGTGGGCCGCTGCCATGTGGTGGTTCTGTTCACGTGGTCGACGTAGAAGATGCGGCCGTGGCTGTCGACCCGAGCCTCCCAGTCTGAAAGCAGCAGAAGAGACGGATCACCGGATCACCAACCTTCCTGATGTCTTCAACCTCATTCACGCTTCCTTTCTTAGTCTGATCATCCGTTCTTGCCGTTTCCCTACAGTTGTATCCTGTCTGTGTGTAATAACACTCCCACCTCCGAGCATCAAAAAGTTCAAAAATGAGTGTCCTACAAACATACTGGGGATAACCGGCCTAACTCACTGGGAGGCAGCGCTTCGTCCACCCGCTGGTAGCGACTGATGTCATGATGGACCGATGGCAGAGAACGGACAGACTGGTGGACGCCGACCTCGCCTGCAGGTGCACACACAGCGTGATGCATAACATAGGCACACGTTGCATTGGAGTGATTCACATCTCTTTAAACCAGAAGGTGGTCACCTGCTGAAAAAAGTAGTAAACTTGACCCCCCCCCACATTCACTGCACTCATTCTTTGCATAAATGCCGGTGTGACGTCCCTTAAGACGGCTGTGGTTGTGATGCTGGGTCACAGAAATAAAACGGAATTGAATTCATACATCGGCACAGCTGCCATCTGAGGCGCTAACCGAGGTACCAAGGGGTTCAGGGTCATGGCAGGCAGAGCAGGAACCGAACCTGTAACCTTTTGACCAGAGGTCGACCGCTTCATCCCTGTGCCATGGCCGCTCAAGGTGTATCAGGGGACACCTGTGTGACTCACCTGTCTCTCCTTCCCCAGGCCTGGTCCTGGTTTCGTCTTTCCTGGTTCTAGATTTGTTTTGGTTCTGCTCCGACCCCTCCGACAGCCTCCTCCACACGGCTCCTCCCTTCTCCTCAGAACCCCCAGCAGCAGCGCTGGAGGGGGTGGGGGCTGCTCCGGCCGGCCCGGCGGCATCGCTGCTGGATGACTCCGCCCCCTCTTCCTCTGCCTTTGGAGCCATTTCTTTCCCAGCATCCACCTCCTGTAAAGGAGAAGACCCGTGACTCGGGTCCTGGACCCCCCAGCGACAGGAGGACTCGGGGACCCACCTGGATGGGTGACAGGGTTCCGTGGGGTTGGTCAGGGGCCCCTTTAGCCTCAGGTCCTGCAGTCCCACAACAGCCCGGTTCTGTTTGGACCTGAGACAGCACTGACCCCCCCGGCCTTGAGAGACTGGCCTCCACTCCGGGTCCCGGTTCCTCAGACCCTGCTCCTGCGTTCTGCTGCGGCTCCGCCCCCTGCCGCTGACCTGCGGCGTCTTCCTCCTCGTCCGAGTCGATGTGCAGCATGGCACTGAGCCGCGTGTCCGTGGGGAAACTGGACCGGAGCTTTGGCAGAGGCGCCGCCCGCCCCCCCATGCTGGGAGAGGCTTCGATGGCGTCCAGGTAGTCATTAAGGGACACCTGCCTCTGGCAGTGGCCCCCCACAGCGACGCCGGGCCCTAGAGCCCCTCCCCTCGCTTCACACCACGCGGCGCCGTCACCGTAGAAAACGTTCAGAAGGCCCACAGCAGCACCGGACAGAGGCGGCTCAAACATGCAATGTGGGGTCGAAGAGCGCGGCGGGTCTTCATCATCTGACGGCGTTTCAGGGTTCCCTCCCCCGATGGCGCTTCCTCCCAGATCCACGGCTGCTTCTGCAGGAACAGGACGGGAAGAGGGGCGGGGCCGGCTTTGACCAACTCGACGTGTTGTGTAGAAGTTCTGCTGAAGGTTCTGCTCGTGATGACCCACCTTCAGAACCAGGAGAGGTGATGCTGACCCTGAAGTGCAGCTGCCCGCTCACGTGGTCAGTGGGGAGGCGGCGGCTTAGTCCAAAGCTAAGCTCATGGTCGCTGTGCACACACCACAGCAGAGAAAGGGTTCTGTGACACAATCCCTGACAGACACATGTGCACGCAGACACTCACGTGCGCGTTTGTCCTTCCAGCAGTCTCTGCACGGGAACAACCAGCTGACCCAGGAAGCGTTTGATGATTGGCCGGCTTTTGGCGAACTTGTCCTTCACCTCAACCTCCAGCACATCGCTCAGGAGCGCCACGAAGGTGAACTTCTGCAGAGAGACGGCTCTTCATCCACACGTTCTCAGAGCGTCTTCTCCTGAAACTCCTGTCTGTTTGCTCCACGCCGGTTTGGCTCCACCACGAGGAGCCCAGAGACCTACGTTCACAGGAACGGATCCTACAGGACCTAAACTGACCTCTCCGTGCCACATGGGATTGGTGGTGTTGGGGACGATGGAGGAGCGTCTCTCCTGGCCCTGGTGGGTGAACTTGGGGAGGCCGGTCCTTCTGCCGGGCTGGATGGACATCTTCAGGTAGGGGTCGGGGTTGAAGAACATCCCCTTTTTCAGTCCCACGGCTCTGACGTCTGAAACAGAGAACTTTAGGAGAACTGCTCCCCCTCAGAGACGCCGTGGTCTTCTGCTTCTCCTTACCTGAAACGGTAAAGGTCACCAGCCTCTGACAGAGGTCAGCGCCCAACGGCTCCTCCAGTTCACCTTCACTTCTCACCTGGAAAAGAACCAAACATAAAAGTGTCTGATGGCCCATGAGGTTAAAGGTCAAATCCAAATTCTTCCCCATTTAGCCCTCCATGCTGAGAGTTATGGAAAAATAGTGTCTTCAGACCACGACACTCCCACTCCATGACGTCCCCATCAGTAACCGTCAGCTACGTTAGCGTGGAGCTGCCAGCGCTCCGATATACATAACATGGGTTTTATAACTTAAAAAAGGTCACGCTAAAACACAGTCATTACTTTATTACAACTACAAACATGAAGTCTAACCTCATCTGCTCATGAAAGCTATAAGATGAACTGCAATTACAAAGTGTCTGTGTTTCTGACAGCATCGGTTCAGTTCGTGTGCTCATCATCAGTCTGGCTGCTTCTACTTCATCCACAAACATTACAGAGGCTGGATGGAGTTCTATTGGCCGTTTCTTTTTGTCTGTGGTGATGCAGAGAAGGAGTGACAGCCGGAGTCTGCCCTGAGCTGAAGCTGCAGAGACACGCAGGAACCGTCAATAAAGAACATGAAAATACTCCAGACAAACAATAGTACCTCACCATGAATACTCCCAAAGCATCACAAGGACTCATTACTGCTACACTCCGCAGAAATCCATGACATCATTACTCTCTCTGACGCCAACCCGCCTGTTCAAGTAATGCAAGTTACTGACGCGTCCTTCTCGCCTCGCTTTAGGACAACTGTTGTAGGGAAAATTACAACCAAAACCAGGAAAAAAATGGTAGTGAAGTTGACAAGTTTGACCAGTGAGTGAGCGTCCAGCAGGTCACCCACAGACTGCTGCTTTGTACTGTCATCAGGATTGACTGATGGGTTCATACTGGTCCATATTTAACCTCTAATGTTTGTGTTTACAGAAGAAAGAACCAGGCTGGGGATGTGGTGATGAGCACAGAAACGATGACATGGACACGTTGGGGCTTTAAGTGTAGCTCATCTTCGAGTTTCCATGAGTAGATGAAGATAGACTGTATTCCCGCCTCTCCCATGCTGCTTCAGTGAAGGACTTGAACACAGTCTGCATTCTGCTCCTCTCTGGTCTGGGTCTTTCAGTAGCTACATACTTCTCCTCGAAAAGCCTCTTGTTGTAGAAGCTACATTTCCTGGTATTTCATAGCCTTTCACGTCTCTAAGTTGAAAGCTCCATGCTGAACTAACGGTAACTTGACCTGCTTTACCTCATTGTAAACCGCCATCACCGACAACATGATGTCAAACTTCTGCCACAATTTACATTTGAATCTCCTGTTAAACTCTTTCATTTTTGGATGTTTTGTTGTATCCCAAACATTGAACTGTCAGGACTTCTCCCAATCTTTACAGATTTCGTTTTTCACAAACATTTCCAGGTTTGAACCCTGATCCATCCGTACCACGCACACGTACCAGTCCTCCTGGATTGCTGACGGTGATGCAGGGCGTAGACGCTCGTAGCGCTCCGCTCAGCCCGTGATAGTACCTGAAGCAGATCTTTGTTTCCGCTGTGAAACACAAACGTGCGTCAGCTTCTGTGGCTCAACACAAACCAGTTCACTACACATCAACGCATCAACACATCAACGTTAGCGTGTCGAGGGAGGGCTCGCTGATCGCCTTTAGTGGAGATCCTTTTGGTGGGGGGGGGCTTGTACATTACTGCTCAGAATCAGGAGGGGGCCCCGCCCACAACAACACACATTTCATAAGGACGGGTTGAACATGGTCTGTACTTTACCCCATGTCTTTGTGGGGGAGCCTGAACTACAAACCCCTACTTTAACAGTAACGTCTGCCCTCCACTAGAGGGCCTCAGCTCTGACCCGTCTGATGGACAGAACACGTACACAAAAACAGATCAAAGTTGGATCAAAACCAGTGCTGAGCCGGTTCTGTTCAGGAGACGGATCCAAACAGACAGACACAGACTCACGTTCTGTAAAGTAGGGCTCTGGCTCCAACATCCACACGATGTGTCCTGTCTGGGTGCCGTTCACGCCGCGGTTCTTGGAGTCCCACACGTTTGCCACACACGTCTCGTCTGTCAAACATCAGCAGGTTGAGTGTTAGTCACAGCTTTAGGGTCAAAGGTGTCCTCCGTCTGTAGGCAGTTCGCTGGTTTTATCCTTTCATCCTGCCTTCAATGATACAAAGTCTGCAGGACCCCCAAACCATCATACTTCCACCCTCAAACTTACCTATTGGGGAGTTGTGGGCGGTGCCATTTTTTCTCCAAACATGGCGTGGAGAACATCAGTCAAAAGGTTCCACTTTGCTTTCATCTGCCCGTACTTTTGGCGTCTCCAAAATATTTTATTTGGCAAACTGTAACCGAGCCTCAACGTGCTTTGTGTGCACGGTCAGCGTGCACGGACAGCATGGTGGTTCAGACCGCCGTTTATAGTTTTTTTAACAACAGTACCTGCTGAAGCGAGGTCTTCCTGAACTTCTCTCCAGGGACCTTACCGCGCCTGATCGTGTCTGGCAAACCGTAAACCCGTTTTCTTTCCATTTCTAGATAGTAATAATAATAAAAGCTCCACAGAGCTCACGGGAACTTTTAGGGATGTAATCAGAAGCCTTTATAGACCTTCAGTTAGGAGGAAGGAAGCTCACATCAATTAGTACTACTAGGGGGCGGGGTTTGTCTCTTAATACTGACAGATTTTAGGTGATCTTTGTCATTTTGTACTTTTTATCTTCATGTGTTTGTCCCTGTTTTTGAATATTGTTTACTTTAATGTCCTGATTTGTTTGTATGGATGCAGAAAGTGGTTGATGCAACATCTGGTAGAAATGCTGGAGTGTCAAACACTAACGTTGTCCGCCTGTGCTGCTTCCACAGTTCAGGAAGAGTCGACCCAACCATTGACGTATGGATCAGCAGCTGCTGGCAGAGGGGCAGGTCAGGGGACGGTTAGGGGGCAGAGCGGGGAGCCAGTCAGGAAGTGGGTCAGGGCAAACCCTTTCAGTAGCTCATTTTGGTTAATCTCCTTCACACTCTACAGGAATCAGGGCGTATACAACCCCCCACCCCGTCCTCAGCAGGTCCATTCAGACATTCTGACACAACCACAGAACGTGAGGTCCTGGAAGAACTCACCGATGTGGTACAGTCCAATCCAGTCAGTGGCGTCCACCTCCTCCTTGATGTCCCAGGAGATGACCAGCTGCCCGTGGCCCAGAGTGATCTGGTACGTGGACGCCGTCAGCGATGAGCGGCTCTCCGAGGTCAATAGGTCTGTGTCGCTGTTGGCCCGCTGGAGCCCCGCCCCCATTCCTTCTTCTGTCATGGAGGAAGAAGTGAGTGTGGCCTCCCGTTCCGACAGGTTGTGGAGGCCATCGGGGCCGACGGTGTACGGCCGGAAGGGGAGGCCGTGACGGCGCTCCGTCAGGACGGGATCCGGACCTCCATCGCTGTGAGAAGATGGTAAGGGGGGGGCCGAGGGGGAAGCTGAAGCCGTAGCAGCTGCTGCCATGGTCAGAGCAGAAGAAACTTTTTCTGGGGGGGACTGGCAGTGATGGTGTGAGACAGGATGGAAGGGGGCAAAAAGAAACTCAGCAAATGATGGAGGAGTTCTGGAGCAGGAGGTGAAAAAGACCGTCACCCCTCCAGGTCAGAAACTCGACCAAAGATGGAGGAGTTGTTCCTGCAGTCATTCGTCCTCACTGCTTTGAGCAAGGCAGTGTTTTCCTCTCCAACCAGCAGTCTCTGCATCCGTCTGCCCATCAACCCGCTTCCACAAACAGAGGTGAGTCTGCAGCAGAACCGAGCCGGAGGTACAAAGGGACCAGAACCCGGCACCACCATCAGTCAGAGAGAAGATCTGCAGGAGAAAGCAGACAGAACACGTCATCGTCACACGTCAAGTGTTTTCTGTACAGATGAATCCACCAAAACACAGAGCCTTCAGTCACTCTTTAGGACTCGGGGTCACGGTGTGGGGTGGGGGGCTCCCTGCCTGGCTGGGGTTCCTGTTCTGTGTGCTTTCTGTTTGTTTTGGAACCAGAGACCAGCCGCGGGCTGGAGCGTTCCACCTGATCAAGTCCGCTCCAGCAAACCCAGTCATTCATCACACCTTCTCTGTGGGAACACGGGTCCAAGAACGTTTAGGCTTACGCTTCAGGCTGCTCTGAAGAAAACAGGAGTCATTCAGCATAGCTTCTATTCTTCTGCACGATGGCTGTTGTAAAATGAAGAAGAGCAAAAACACGGCAACCGCAGATGGTATGTAAGACACAAATAGAATCCGGAACATTTGGTACGCCCCGTTTAGGAGTGGCACCCCCCAGTGAGGCTTAGACTGGAAACAAACTAAAGGGAGAACAAACAGCAGCGCCCTCAGAATGGACAGTAACCGATACGCAGATGATGGAGTTTTATTTCCACATGATCTAAAGGTTGCTGTTTTACTCTTCTATGTGGGGGGCTTCAACCCAAAGCCTGCTCCCTGGCAGACCAGAAATAGAACAATAAGTGGTGGAGTCAGAGGCAGCAGCTTCCTGTCCCAAACACAGACTCACATTCCTTTCAGGCAGCAAAGTATCCAGTCATCTGTCACAGACTGGAGTCCACTCAGCAGAAGAGAAAAGGTTCTGGTTCACCACAAACCATCATCAGGAGACCCGATGACATCACAGGAGACCCGTTGACATCATGAGACACCTGCAGTCATAGCTCAGCTACGGTGAGCCGCAGGGCTCAACAGAGTCTCTACATGCAGGAACTGATAATGAGATGATGATGAGGGGTGAAGGCGACTGTATTTGGCGGTTCCTCCAGTCCAGACCTCTGACATGGAACCACACAGGACCAGCATCCTTCCGTCTGAGCATCAGTCCAAAAGGACTGACCCAGAACCAGAACCCATAGCGCTAGAACCAAAGAACCTCATGTATCCAAACCCCAGATCCAGAACTCCAGGGTTCTGGGATGGAGGGAGGGGTTCTGATGCAGGGGTTCTCTTTTTGTTCTCCAGTGGAACATTCAGACCTCCCAACTTACAGCATCAAGAGACCATGACACCCACCCACGACCTGTCCAAAGCAACACCTCTCACCGTTTCCGCGCGCGTTCACGCAGCCTTCATCCTCAGCAAGGCCTCCTCCTCCCATCCTGAGCTTCCCCACCGGATGTGCAGCCCCGCAGCCCGGCCGCAGCCCGGAGTCGCCCCGCTGCCCCCGCATGAAATGCGGCGAAGCCGAAGGGGGGGGTCCGTTGTCCCCGAAAACACGCGAGAAAAACCTAAACTGACCCACGAGCGACGAGGAGGCAGGACGGCGGCTTCCGCTGCAGCCGATGTTTTCATCCGAGATGAGGACTGGGCGGGGCTTCCTGTTTGTCAGAGAGGATCACGTGGAGGCAGCGCGCGCCGAAGTTAGTATATGCTTTGGAGCTTTCCGCCCAGACCTCCTCCAGTTTCCAAAATAAAAACCAACTTCAGACCAGCTGCAGACCAGATTCAGACTAGATTCAGACCAACTTCAGACCAGATTCAGACCAACTTCAGACTAGATTCAGACCAGATTGAGACCAGCTTCAGACCAACTTCAGACCAGCTGCAGATCAGCTTCAGACCAACTTCAGACCAGATTGAGACCAACTTCAGACCAGCTTTAGATCAGCTTCAGACCAACTTCAGACCAGATTCAGACCAGATTGAGACCAGCTTCAGATCAGCTTCAGACCAACTTCAGACCAGAGTCAGACCAGCTTCAGACCAGATTCAGACCGGATTCAGACCAGATTCAGACCACCTTCAGATAAGCTGCAGACCAACTTCATACCAACTTCAGACTAGATTCAGACCAGATTGAGACCAGCTTCAGACCAACTTCAGACCAGCTGCAGATCAGCTTCAAATCAGCTTCAGACCAACTTCAGACCAGATTGAGACCAACTTCAGACCAGATTCAGACCGGATTCAGACCAGATTCAGACCACCTTCAGATAAGCTGCAGACCAACTTCATACCAACTTCAGACCAGATTGAGACCAACTTCAGACCAGCTTTAGATCAGCTTCAGACCAACTTCAGACCAGATTCAGACCAGATTGAGACCAGCTTCAGATCAGCTTCAGACCAACTTCAGACCAGAGTCAGACCAGCTTCAGACCAGATTCAGACCGGATTCAGACCAGATTCAGACCACCTTCAGATAAGCTGCAGACCAACTTCATACCAACTTCAGACCAGATTCAGACCAACTTAAGACCAACTTCAGACCAGATTCAGATCAGCTGCAGACCAGATAGAGACCAGCTTAAAATTAGCCTCAGACCAGATTCAGACCAGATTCAGATCAGCTGCAGACCAGATAGAGACCAGCTTAAAATTAGCCTCAGACCAGATTCAGATCAGCTTCAGACCAACTTCAGACCAGATTCAGACCAACTTCAGACCAACTTAAGACGAGATTCAGACCAGATTCAGATCAACTTCAGACCAGATTCAGACCAACTTCAGACCAGCTGCAGACCAGATTCAGATCAGATTCAGATCAGCTTCAGACCAGATTCAGATCAGCTGCAGACCAGATTCAGATCAGCTGCAGATCAGCTTCAGACCAGATTCAGATCAGCTGCAGACAAACTTAAGACCAGATTCAGACCAACTTCAGACCAACTTAAGACGAGATTCAGACCAGATTCTGATCAGCTGCAGACCAGATTCAGATCAGCTGCAGACCAGATTCAGACCAGATTCAGATCAGCTGCAGACCAACTTAAGACCAGATTCAGACCAACTTCAGACCAGATTCAGATCAGCTTCAGACCAACTTCAGACCAGATTCAGACCAGATTGAGACCAACTTCAGACCAGCTGCAGATAAGCTGCAGATCAGCTTCAGACCAACTTCAGACCAGATTCAGACCAGATTCAGACCAGCTTCAGATCAACTTCAGACCAGCTGCAGATCAGCTTCAGACCAACTTCAGACCAACTTCAGACCAGCTGCAGATCAGCTTCAGACCAACTTCAGACCAGATTCAGACCAGATTGAGACCAGCTTCAGACCAGCTTCAGACCAACTTCAGACCAGCTGCAGACCAGATTCAGATCAGCTGCAGACCAACTTAAGACCAGATTCAGACCAACTTCAGACCAGATTCAGACCAGATTGAGACCAGATTCAGACCAGATTCAGATCAGCTTCAGACCAGATTCAGATCAGCTGCAGACCAGATTCAGATCAGCTGCAGACCAGCTTCAGATCAGCTTCAGATCAGCTTCAGACCAGATTCAGACCAGCTGCAGACCAACTTAAGACGATATTCAGACCAACTTCAGACCAGATTCAGACCAGATTCAGACCAACTTCAGACCAGATTCAGACCAGATTCAGATCAGATTCCGACCAACTTTAGATCAGCTGCAGACCAACTTAAGACCAACTTCAGACCAACTTCAGACCAGCTGCAGACCAGCTTCAGATCAGCTTCAGATCAGCTTCAGACCAACTTCAGACCAGATTCACACCAGATTGAGACCAGCTTCAGACAAACTTCAGACCAGATTGAGATCAGCTTCAGACCAGATTCAGACCAGCTTTAAATCAGCTTCAGACCAACGTCAGACCAGATTCAGATCAGCTGCAGACCAGATTCAGACCAGATTCAGATCAGCTGCAGACCAACTTAAGACCAGATTCAGACCAACTTCAGACCACCTTCAAATCAGCTACAGACCAGATTCAGACCAACTTCGGACCGACTTCAGATCCGCTGCAGACCAGATTCAGACCAGTTTCAGATCAACTGCAGACAAACCTAAGACCAGATTCAGACCAACTTCAGACCAACTTAAGACCAGATTCAAACCAGATTCAGACCAACTTCAGACCAGATTCTGATCAGCTGCAGACCAGCTTCAGACCAGATTCAGATCAGCTTCAGATCAGCTTCAGACCAGATTCAGACCAGCTGCAGACCAACTTAAGACCATATTCAGACCAACTTCAGACCAGATTCAGACCAGATTCAGACCAACTTCAGACCAGATTCAGACCAGATTCAGACCAGATTCAGATCAGATTCCGACCAACTTTAGATCAGCTGCAGACCAACTTAAGACCAGATTCAGACTAGATTGAGACCAGCTTCAGACAAACTTCAGACCAGATTGAGATCAGCTTCAGACCAGCTTCAGATCAACTTCAGACCAGCTGCAGATCAGCTTCAGACCAACTTCAGACCAACTTCAGACCAGCTTCAGATCAGCTTCAGATCAGCTTCAGACCAACTTCAGACCAGATTCAGACCAGATTGAGACCAGCTTCAGACCAGATTCAGACCAGCTTTAAATCAGCTTCAGACCAACTTCAGACCAGATTCAGATCAGCTGCAGACCAGGTTCAGACCAGATTCAGATCAGCTGCAGACCAACTTAAGACCAGATTCAGACCAACTTCAGACCAGATTCAGATCAGCTGCAGACCAGATTCAGACCAGATTCAGATCAGCTGCAGACCAACTTAAGACCAGATTCAGACCAACTTCAGACCACCTTCAAATCAGCTACAGACCAGATTCAGACCAACTTCGGACCAGATTCAGATCAACTGCAGACAAACCTAAGACCAGATTCAGACCAACTTCAGACCAACTTAAGACCAGATTCAAACCAGATTCAGACCAACTTCAGACCAGATTCAGATCAGCTGCAGACCAGCTTCAGACCAGATTCAGATCAGCTTCAGATCAGCTTCAGACCAGATTCAGACCAGCTGCAGACCAACTTAAGACCATATTCAGACCAACTTCAGACCAGATTCAGACCAGATTCAGACCAACTTCAGACCAGATTCAGACCAGATTCAGATCAGATTCCAACCAACTTTAGATCAGCTGCAGACCAACTTAAGACCAGATTCAGATCAGATTCCGACCAACTTTAGATCAGCTGCAGACCAACCTAAGACCAACTTTAGACCAACTTCAGACCAGCTGCAGACCAGCTTCAGATCAGCTTCAGACCAACTTCAGACCAGCTTCAGATCAGCTTCAGACCAACTTCAGACCAGATTCAGATCAGCTGCAGACCAGATTCAGATCAGCTTCAGACCAACTTCAGACCAGCTTCAGATCAGCTTCAGACCAGATTCAGGATGTGACTTTGGGTCTTCCAATAAGGTAGAAAAGTGCTATAACTACAGTAAGTGTGCGCCCACTTACCAGGGTGAACTACAGCACAAGCTGGGGCTAACTCCAGAATTGTAGAAATTCAACCCTTCCTGAAAGAGTTCCCAGACGACACAAGGAGGTGAGCCGGACTATAGCTAGACCAGGTGTTTCCAAATCCAGGCCTCGAGGGCCGGCCTCCTGCTGTCCTTCAGAAACCCTGCCTTGTCTGCTCCTCATTACCTGGATCGTGTGTTTAGTCAATAAGGACCTTCAATAGCAAGCTGGTTGGAAAACCTGTGGGACACCGGCCCTCGAGGCCTGAAGTTGGACACCCCTGATCTCGACAGCATGTTTCAACTTCCTGCTCAAGCTCCTTCCATCCCGGGTGTGTGTGTTTGTTCCACGACCCAAAACCTATATTTCATGACTGAGCTTTGGGCCTTTGCCGCCAAACCATGTTACACCAGCCCCTCAAGAGCTCATGTACAGGTGGTGGGCCCACAAGGGAGTCAAGTCGTCATTCCTATAGGTTGGACCTGACCAGGATCTGTGGGAAGAGCCCTACCTCAGGCCTGGATCCGGTCTAGGTAATGGACCTGGATGTTGTTGTTGTTTGGGGGATTCTGAGCCCAGTCAAAGAAAAAAAGGCCCAGTTCACTGCCCTGTCAGATGTTTTCCTACATGGGTGTTTGAAAGCTTAGTCAAATGCCTGATATAGTCAAACATGCAGCTGAAAGTCTTCCAGGAATGCTTACAGACTCCCCAGTGGTCATTCACACAAACCTCTCAGAACACTAGAAATCCCAACAGCCTCTTTCCAGATAGTGTTGGCTAACCTAGCAGCCATTCTATTTTATTATTTATTATTCTGGCCTTTTCCAGAAGAGGACTAACAGGAGGCTGTGAACATGCCACACTGAGGCCTAAAGGAAGGGTTGACCGGCTGTTTTTAGGCCAACAGAACCACGTCCGCTTCAGAGCAGGATCTGGAACAGGGTCAGGACAGGATCCAAAGGTCATTCCAGAGCAGGATCTGGAACAGAGTCAGGACAGGATCCAAAGCCCATTCCAGAGACTCTTTAGTTTCACACAGATGAACTGAAAACAATCCTCTTCAAAGAATCCATCTACGACTGTCTCTCTTGAGTCACTGTCATCTGTGATGAATGGTAAGGATGAGCAACAAAGGAGAAGCATTCACATGAGTTTGTGAGTGCCCTCTTAGCAACCGCAGTCTGTTGCTATGGAAACAATCATCTGCTGACTCTGTGTGCTGTACCTCCTCTTCCTGACAGCCTTAAAGGGTCCTGCAGACCCACAGCAGCTCCTTCTCCTGGTTCTGAATTCAAAGTGATCCAGTTTGTCCTTGGAGATCAGGCACAAAGGATCAAACTAAAGGTCATAAACAGTCATGCCGTTTGGGTTTGTGTTTCGCCTTTTTCCTAGATTTAATGTTAGTGCAGGAGTGTGTGTGCGATGCAGCAGAAGAAAAACATTTTTATGTTCTAACGAGTTTTATTGTGAAAGAAAGCTAAACTGCGATTGAGTCAGCAGGAAGCAGCCCAAATATTCAGGTTTGCAAGAATGTGATTTTTTCTTAAAAGAAGTCTTCATCAGCTGCTCTTGACTAGCAGGTCAACTCTCCAGAGTTTGTACATGAACTACTGCAAATAATAAACGAAAACCATAACACCTGAATGAACACTAACAGAACAGCTGAACCTGATGAGCAAGGTGAAACACGCAGCTAAAAACTGTGGAAGATGAGAAGTCTGACGAGATGTCTGCCAATCCGTTCCTAGAGATAACGGAGTACACTTTCCATCTTCAGGAGATAAGCAACATAACAGTTTGTTAGAGACGTGGGTAGAAATGGAAAAAAAAGGAACCTCACTAATTGATCAACCAATTATGTGTTAACTCTCAGGCAGCAGGAGTCTTCCTGAATGCAGTTCACATGTTCACTGTGGTATCCTTAGTCCAAAAATATACACCTTGAGTCAATCAATGCCTAAATTGTCCCAAAGTCTGAGCGTCTCTGTGTTGCACTAGGAACCCATCCAGGGTTTAGTCTACCTTCATGCACCAGTGGCTGGGTCAGCTCCTGTGACCCTAAAGCAGGTCTAGGGTGGATGAATGGATTCCTTCACGTCTTCAGTCATACGAGACAAATTTCTCTGCTCATCAAGGCATTGGTAAATTGATTCGGTAAAATCACAAATATCAGGGTGTCTGTGATGTCATCTGTGGCTCAACTGTCCCAAGACTACCAAATTCCGAGTTCACCAACTCATAAGAACAAAGCAGCCAAAACCTTGGTGTTAGTCACCAGCCACAGGTCCTGGAAAACACTGACACAAACCCCATGACGCCAGCAGGTGGACATAACTGCGTGCTTTATTGATACATAGTAAAGCATTTCGGAATACAGTAGTAAGGCATACATTTGGTGGAGTCTGATATGTCGTGAAGAACAGACGTTTGTTGTTCCACGCACAAACCATCGGATCATGCTGCTGCCGATGAAGACAAGTTCACTTCCTCTCTCACACTCAAGTCAAAGCAGCCAACACCAACCTCCACACCAGGAAGGGGCGGAGTCTTGTTGTTCAGGTTGTTCATACGTCAGGTCGGACCAGTCAAATGGTTTTGAGTTGTTTTGCCGGGTGATTCAGGTCGGGTCCAGTTCTTCAGATCTGGTTTTGTATTGCGCGTTCAGATTGGTGTTTTGATTGTTCGGTTTGGCTCCATGTTCTTCAATCTTGTTCTGTCAGTCTGGTCTGCAAACCAACGCCTGTACTAACGTCAGTACCGCAGAGACAGAGGATAACGGGTGTAGGAGCCAAACTGTACCGGTTGAAAAACCATTGGTTCTTTAGACCAACACGCCCCTCTAATCACAGATGGCACCGGTATTTGACATGTTGGGTTCCCAAGACAGCGACACCCACAGGAAAAACAACACACGTACAGTTTGGCTCCAACTGCGGGTTAAAACAAAGAGGCGTGGCTCTACCAGCCCAGGTACCTTTGCTATGCAGTAGTCACACACAAACACACATCAGTCAGACACGGCGTCCTCTTAGAAAACGTAGTATTACAATCATTTTTGATAGAAATGCGTGAAATGCTCGGGCTGCTTCTTGTTAGAAAGAGACCCCATGTATCTGGTCTGTCCCTCTTGTTTTTTACAGTTGCATAGAAGTTTGAAAACCAGAGAACGACGTCAGGATGTGTTAAGAAACTACTCAGGTCTAAGTTACAACAACGATCATTCACAAAAATAGATGTTATAATCTCTTTGTAAACTCTTCAATCCAGTTGTTTTGACTAGAAATGCATGCCATATGTAGGGGTGGGGTTAGGGCGCAGAGTTCAAAAGGGCGGTCCGTGTGGCGACCACTGACTCCGTGATGCGGCTGTGTACAGCAGGCTGGGGATGCTGGGACCTGAAGAGAACAGAACGGATGTTAGTGCATGTTCTCATGAAACAACTGAATGAGTTTGCAGCTTCTGTGTTTCTGCAGCAACACTGCCCCTTGTCTGTCAGGAGTCCACACTGCAGGGGCTGACTAAAAATGGATGTAAGTGTGCATCGTCGGCACAGACGAGTGACGCCACTGACCGCTCACAGATGATGTCCTCTTCTCCCTGCTGGACCAGAGAAGAGATGACAGAAGAAATAGGAGATCAGAGCAGTGTGAGGAATAACAGATTACCCCCCTTAAGAAGAAAAAACAGGCCAGGCTTTGAATGTGCTAAGCTGCTGACAATAATGCTGGTCAACTTTGGTAATCTGAGGTTAATCGTGTTAATTGCATTAACTGTCATAATGTAAAGAAATAATCAAAGACAGTCAACACTAGAGCGTTGACTGTCTTTGATTATTTCCTCTGTTTTGTATTTGTTTAATTATTTCATTGAATCGTGGTAACTCAAGAGTTGTTTATGCAATTAACATAATTGTATTGTAGAGTTATGTATAATTATTTCGTTATTGTAACTCTACGATCATTTCTGCAATTCTTGTAATTGTATTGTAGAGTTACATACCTCTACGATTGTTTATGCAATTACCATAATCGTTTGGTAAAGTTAGGTAGAGTTATTGTAACTCCAAGATCATTTCTGCAATTCTTGTAATTAAGCATACAAAATAAGAATGGAAAATAAAAGATTGAAGGTGTGTAACGACACCTTAGTAGTTTATTTAATGACCATACCTCGAATGATGAAAAAAGACATATGTTTAAATAATAACTTATTAGCCAGTAAGTAAGTAACTCTAAACTAAACAGAGAGTACAATTGTTCATGCAATTATTGTAATCATATTGTAGAGTTAAGTAGAATTATGTAGAGTTAATTTAACTCTTGGATCACTTATGCAATACCATATTTGTATCATAGAGTTATGCAGAATAATCAATGATTATTCATGAATTAACACAAGTGTATCATAGAGTTACCTAGAATTATTGTAGGTCAATGACTGTTAATGCAACCTACAGTAAAAAGTATTTTACATCAGTGCAAAGCTGCTTTTCTTCAGAATCTGTTAAATCTGTTAAATTACGTTAACCGTAATAAACGGTTCTAAGCTACCATAAGTCAAAGAAGGTCAACACTGGAGCTAAAGCTCTGGGTTTAAAGGGTTAACTGACACAATTTCACATCAGGAAACATAAGTTATTGAAGAACGTGGATGCTCTGATGTTACTATTGTTAATCTCATAGCTTAAAAGGACTTTGGTTCCCAAATTTAAAAAAGTTGAGTGGCAGCATCTGAGGTCTTCTTTCCTCACCAGTAACTTCAGTTGACACGACTTCTGAAGGTCCTAAAAATCAAATAAAATCTCACGAACAATAAAATAAATATATATTAAGACAGTGCACCCTGGTTGTGAGGAAAGGTATTGTTGAGCTGCTCCATCACTTCCTCTAGGCCAGATGCATCTTGGGAAGGGCTGGACAGGTCATCGTCACCTGGAAAGATTCAGCAGATGTTTGACTTTTTCCTTCCAGCTGATCATGATGGCGCTCTGCGAGTCAGCACTCACCCATGGTGTCAGTGGTCTGGCTGGCTGCCACGCGGAGGACGGGCAGGGAGGAGTCGGAGCGCTGGGAGGAGGTGGAGGGCGAGGACAGGCTGTACCATTCAACTTGGAGTCCGTCTAACACACACAGTTGTTCATTAATCTAGTTGTTATGGTGTTGCTGTCAGTCTCTTCTGTGGTTGCCGTGACAACAGTAAACCCAGCTTGTGAAGTCATCCTAGGCGTGTTTATAACTGTAACAATGTTTAAGGATTTGGAGTACTGCTCTAACAGGCGTGTGGATGCACCTGCTCTAACAGGCGTGTGAATGAACCTGCTCTAACAGGCGTGTGGATGCACCTGCTCTAACAGGCGTGTGAATGAACCTGCTCTAACAGGGTGTGATGCTGCTCTTAACAGGCGTGTGAATGAACCTGCTCTACAGGCGTGTGAATGACCTGCTCTAACAGGCGTGTGAGTGCACCTGCTGTAACAGGCGTGTGAATGAACCTGCTCTAACAGGCGTGTGAATGAACCTGCTCTAACAGGCGTGTGAATGAACCTGCTCTAACAGGCGTGTAGATGCACCTGCTCTAACAGGCGTGTGGATGCACCTGCTCTAACAGGCGTGTAAATGAACCTGCTCTAACAGGCGTGTGAGTGCACTGCTCTAACAGGCGTGTGGATGCACTGCTCTAACAGGCGTGTGAGTGCACCTGCTGTAACAGGCGTGTGAATGAACCTGCTCTAACAGGCGTGTAAGTGAACTGCTCTAACAGGCTGTGAATGAACCTGCTCTAACAGGCGTGTGATGCACCTGCTCTAACAGGCGTGTGGATGCTACAGCTGATGCCCTGCTAACAGGCGTGTGAATGCACCTGCTCTAACAGGCGTGTGAGTGACCTGCTCTAACAGGAGTTGAGTGAACCTGCTCTAATAGCGTTGGGATGAACTGCTCTAACAGGCGTGTGAATGAACCTGCTCTAACAGGCGTGTGAATGAACCTGCTCTACAGGCGTGTGAGTGCACCTGCTCTAACAGCGTGTGAATGAACCTGCTCTAACAGGCGTGTGAGTGCACCTGCTCTAACAGGCGTGTGATGAACCTGCTCTAACAGGCGTGTGAGTGCACCTGCTCTAACAGGCGTGTAAATGAACCTGCTCTAACAGGCGTGTGGATGAACTGCTCTAACAGGCGTGTGAATGAACCTGCTCTAACAGGCGTGTGAATGAACCTGCTCTACGTGTGAATGAACCTCTCAAACAGGCGTGTGAATGATCCTGCTCTAACAGGCGTGTGAGTGCACCTGCTCTAACAGGCGTGTGAATGAACCTGCTCTAACAGGCGTGTGGATGAACCTGCTCTAACAGGCGTGTGAATGAACCTGCTCTAACAGGCGTGTGAATGAACCTGCTCTAACAGCGTGTGAGTGCATCTGCTCTAACAGTGTGTGAGTGTACCTGCTCCAGCAGCTGTCTCAGGCGGTGCAGCTGTGACTCCAGCTGCTTGTTGTGGTCCTCCAGGATCTGCATGCGCGCCTCCAGCGGCCTTGTGCTGGCGCAGCAGCTTCGCCTCTGCGATGAGCTCGGCATCCCGCGTGCTCTGCGGTGACATGGGGAGCATCTCGGGGTGGGGACGGCAGTGGGACAGGCCCTTCCTGTCATGAGCTTTTTTCAGGCGCTCGTACTCCGCTGTAACTTCCTGCAGAGCAGAAGATGACTACATGACTGCATGCTGATCTCCTGTGCTCTCACCTACCATCCAGCCACACTGTTCTCCTGCTCCAGGTCACGAGGACCCTCTCAAGTTCTCCCTTCTCCTCAGTTTCCATGGAGATGAGGATCTGGGCGGGGCTGCGGGGCTGACTGAGAGAGAGCCTGGTTCAGAGACTGGCAGTAGTGCTGGATCAACATGTTGCTCGTCATCGCTGTAGACACACAACACACACACATCAAGCACGCCCACTGGCCAGAAGCAGAGACACCAGTGTGTGTGTGCGTGCACGTCAAGCAGAAAATGGTGACATGCTTAACAATGGAGGGAAGGAAATGTCAGAGAAAGAACAACAGGCAGATGGAACAGGAAAGAAAGAAGAATGAGAGGTTTCTCAGCTGCAGATTATCAGACGTATTACACCTATCACATCCACACTGGTACACCTGTCAGTCACATTCAGATTGTACCTGGATTACACTTGTGCCATTCATTGGTACATCTGTTACAAACCTTTCCCAAACCTCTACCGTAAGACAACCTTAAACAATTTTAACACATGTATATTACCTGTTACATCTTCAACCTTTGTCACACCTTTACTACACCTCTGCCATGTTCTAACATCTATCAAACCCTGACCACACTGTACTACCCCTCTGCCATGTTCTAACATCTATCAACCCTGACCACACTGTACTACCCCTCTGCCATGTTCTAACGTCTATCAAACCTGACCACACCTGTACTACCCCTCTGCCATGTTCTAACATCTATCAAACCTGACCACACCTGTACTACCCCTCTGCCATGTTCTACAGTCTATCAAACCCTGACCACACCTTTACTACCCTCTGCCATGTTCTAACATCTATCAAACCCTGACCACACCTGTATACCCTCTGCCATGTCCAATATCTATCAACCTGACCACACCTGTACTACCCTCTGCCATGTCTAATATCTATCAACCTGACCACACCTGTACTACCCTCTGCCATGTCTAACATCTATCAAACCTGACCACACCTGTACTACCCTCTGCATGTTCTAACGTCTATCAACCCTGACCACACCTGTACTACCCTCTGCATGTTCTAACGTCTATCAACCTGACCAACACCTGTACTACCCTTGCCATGTTCTAACATCTATCAAACCCTGACCACACCTGTACTACCCTCTGCCATGTTCTAACATCTATCAAACCTGACCACACCTTGTACTACCCCTTCTGCCATGTTCTAACGTCTATCAAACCTGACCACACCTTTACTACCCCTTGCCATGTCTAACGTCTATCAAACCTGACCACACCTCTACTACCCCTTGCCATGTCCTAACATCTATCAAACCCTGACACACTGTACTACCCTCTGCCATGTCTAAATCTATCAAACCCTGACCACACCTGTACTACCCTCTGCCATGTCCTAACATCTATCAAATCCTGACCACACTGTATACCCTCTGCCGTGTTCTAACGTCTATCAACCCTGACCACACTTTACTACCCTCTGCCATGTTCTAAATCTATCAAACCCTGACGCACTGTACTACCCTCTGCCATGTTCTAACGTCTATCAAACCTGACCACACCTGTACTACCCCTCTGCATGTTCTAACATCTATAAACCCTGACCACCTGTTACTACCTCTGCATGTTCTAACATCTATCAAACCCTGACCACACCTGTACTACCCTCTGCCATGTTCTAACGTCTATCAAACCCTGACCACACCTGTACTACCCCTCTGCCATGTTCTAACGTCTATCAAACCCTGACCACACCTTTACTACCCCTCTGCCATGTTCTAACGTCTATCAAACCCTGACCACACCTGTACTACCCCTCTGCCATGTCCTAACATCTATCAACCCTGACCACACTGTACTACCCTCTGCCATGTTCTAACGTCTATCAAACCCTGACCACACCTTTACTACCCTCTGCCATGTCCTACATCTATCAAATCCTGACCACACTGTACTACCCCTCTGCCGTGTTCTAACGTCTATCAACCCTGACCACACCTTTACTACCCCTCTGCCATGTTCTAACATCTATCAAACCTGACACACCTGTACTACCCCTCTGCCATGTTCTAACGTCTATCAAACCCTGACCACACCTGTACTACCCCTCTGCCATGTTCTAACATCTATCAAACCCTGACCACACCTGTACTACCCCTCTGCCATGTTCTAACATCTATCAACCCTGACCACACCTCTAATACCCTCTGCCATGTCCTAACATCTATCAACCTTGACCACACTCTACTACCCCTCTGCCATGTCCTAACATCTATCAACCCTGACCACATCTGCGCCACACCAGTGTTAACCCTTTCCTAGAACTTTACCACACCTGTATTAAACTGTGCTACCCTGGTCTGTGTCTTATGCATCACACCTGTGCTTTTTTGTTTCACACCTATCTTACACCCCTGCCATGTCTGTTGCACCTGTGCACGCATGTGTCAAACTTGTAAAACTGCTACTCCTGTGTTGTATGCAGTGCATCTTTGTAATCAGTGTGATTTTCTGTCATTTATCTTACACCTGTGCCATGGCAATGTTACATCTGTTTCATTTGTGCCACACCTGTGTCACACCATGGTTACACATTGGCCACACCAGTACCATAGCTATGTCATAGCCTTGCCACACCTGTGTCTTACTGCATTCATTTATAAAAAGATAAACTTGTAGTCCAATCAGTGCCAAGAGTACATAAGATGACAAAAAATATAATAAATAAAAATACAATAGTAAAAAAGCAACAGAGACGATTAAAATAGTTGAAAATACATCACCTAAAAACACAATTGTTTAAAGGCACAATATAAATTATACCACTGTCTTACATGTGTTACAACTTTGGCACACCTGTGTTCCACTCGTATCAGACCTGTCCTTCACCTGTGTCCCACATGTGCTATACCTTTATCTCACCTGTGTTACACAAGAATTTCATTTAAGATGCACCTGGACAAGACCTTACTTAAAACTGTAAACTGTGCCCTTCAGTATAAAGATAACACCTGGACAGAGCTCTTCACACAAACACCTGTGCACATGCAGCAGGCGGACTAAAACACCTGATCCCCAACCTCGGCTAAGATCAAGAAGATGAATCTGGTTATTTGAAGCACAGCGAGGATCTCCCATGAAAACATCAGCTGGAGTGTTTCTATGAAGGAACTTTTAAAGGACGGGTTTGTTTGTGGTCTTCAGATGCTGCTCTGACGTTATCACCTCGGATAAAATGTTTTCTATCAAACAGGTGAGCCTAATCTGGAAAAAAGGCTCTTTGGTGATATTTGTTGGTGCTGACCAAGTCCTCTGCAGACGTCTCTGACATCTGAGAACAGCGAACATTCGACCATGAAGATCAGAACATCTGCAGAAACCAGAGTGTTCAGGAGAACCATGAAATGATGAGACGGTCAGAAGGTCTGATTTCAGAGGAAGAAAAAATGATCCACGGGATGAATTACAAGCAATCAATGGGAACAAAGAGGACACGCAGTCAGCCAATCAGTGAGTGAGGAGGGCGTGGCTCACATGCTCTCATTGGGTGAGACACTGTCATTCAGATAAGAGCCGTTACGGTTCTCCATTTCTGCCAACCTGTAGGGGGGAAACACAGAGGTCAGTGCACAGCAGAACCCCCACAACAAGCTTCTACGGCCACCGTCTTTGATCGTCTAGACCCCCCAAGGTGGGGGGAACCAAAGGCTCTTTCCTGGGGGTATGGAGGTGTCCCTCGGCAGTGAGGGTCTTCTCAGGGAAAATGAGACCGAAGTCAACAGGACTTGATTCATGCAGAAACACACATCCAGCTGCGGGGGAGCGTGGGCTCACAGCGCCCCCATGGAAGCTTTTATGAGAGAAGCCCCCTCATCTACTGTATGGCCATGAGGTCACGGTGGAGGCGGAGTTACCTGCTGGCATAGTGCTCTATCCGAGTGTGCGTGTCATCGTGGGAGAGCTGGGGGGAGGAGCCAGGCCTGGAGGGGCACAGAGGTGCTGCATCAGTGCACGTGCATGAACATATTTACTGAAGGTGTTCTTCCAGGTGTGTGTTTGTGTATGTGTGTGTGTCATTGTGCCTGTGTGACTGTTTGTCTATGTGTGTGTGTGTGTTTGTGTCTTTGTGCCTGTGTGTGTGTCATTGTGCCTGTGTGTTTGAGTGTTTGTCTATGTGTGTGTGTGTTTGTGTATGTGTGTCATTGCGCATGTGTGTATATATGTGTGTCATTGTGCCTGTGTGTTTGTGTGTGTGTGTGTGTAATTGTGCCTGTGTGTATATATGTGTGTGTCATTGTGCCTGTGTGTTTGTGCATGTGTGTGTGTCATTGTGCCTGTGTGTTTGAGTGTTTGTCTATGTGTGTGTGTGTGTGTGTGTTTGTGTATGTGTGTGTCATTGTGCCTGTGTGTATATATGTGTGTCATTGTGCCTGTGTGTATATATGTGTGTCATTGTGCCTGTGTGTTTGTGTATGTGTGTGTGTGTGTATTTGTGTATGTCATTGTGCCTGTGTGTATATATGTGTGTCATTGTGCCTGTGTGTTTGTGTATGTGTGTGTGTCATTGTGCCTGTGTGTTTGTGTGTGTGTCATTGTGCCTGTGTGTTTGTGTGTGTCATTGTGCCTGTGTGTTGTGTGTGTGTCATTGTGTGTTGGTGTGTGTCATTGTGCCTTTGTGTGTGTGTCACTGTGCCTGTATGTTTGTGCATGTGTGTGTCATTGTACCTGTGTGTTTGTGTGTGTGTCATTGTGCCTGTGTGTGGTTGTGTGTGTCATTGTGCCTGTGTGTGTGTTGTTTGTGTTAATTTGCCTGTGTGTCGTGTATGTGTGTGTCATTGTGCTGTGTATGTGTCATTGTGCCTGTGTGTGTGTGTTTGTGTATGAGTGTGTCATTGTGCATGTGTGTGTGTGTGTCATTGTGGCTGTGTGGTGTGCCATTGTGCCTGTGTGTGTGTGTCATTGTGCCTGTGTGTGTGTCATTGTGCATGTGTGTGTGTGTGTTTTTGTGTGTGTAATTGTGCATATGTGTTTGTGTGTGTCATTGTGCCTGTGTTTGTGTGTGTGTCATTGTGCCTGTGTGTTTGTGTGTGTGTCATTGTGCCTGTGTGTGTTGTGTGTGTGTGTGTCATTGTGCCTGTATGTTTGTTGTGTGTGTCATTGTGCCTGTGTGTGTGTGTCATTGTGCCTGTGTGTGTGTGTCACTGTGCTGTATGTTTGTGCATGTGTGTGTCATAGTGCATGTGTGTGTGTGTTTGTGTAATTTGCCTGTGTGTTCGTGTATGTGTGTGTCATTGTGCCTGTGTGTGTGTGTGTGTGTATGTGTGTGTGTCATTGTGCCTGTGTGTTTGTTTGTGTGTCATTGTGCCTGTGTGTTTGTGTATGTGTGTGTAAGTCATTGTGCCTGTGTATGTGTCATTGTGCCTGTGTGTGTGTATGTGTGTGTGTCATTGTGGCTGTGTGTGTCATTGTGCCTGTGTGTTTGTGTGTATCATTGTGGCTGTGTGTGTGTATCATTGTGCCTGTATGTGTGTGTTTTTGTGCTTGTAATTGTGCCTGTGTGTTTGTGTGTGTGTTATTGTGCCTGTGTGTGTCACTGTGCCTGTAGGTTTGTGTATGTGTGTGTCATTGTGCATGTGTGTGTGTGTGTTTGTGTAATTTGCCTGTGTGTTCCTGTGTGTGTGTGTCATTGTGCCTGTGTGTGTGTGTTTGTGTATGTAAGTCATTGTGCCTGTGTGTGTGTTTGTGTATGTGTGTGTGTCATTGTGCCTGTGTGTTTGTGTGTGTGTCATTTTGCCTGTGTGTGTGTGTGTTTGTGTGTCATTGTGCCTGTGTGTTTGTGTATGTGTGTGTAAGTCATTGTGCCTGTGTATGTGTCATTGTGCCTGTGTGTGTGTTTGTGTATGAGTGTGTGTCATTGTGCTGTGTGTGTGTTTGTGTGTGTGTCATTGTGCATGTGTGTTTGTGTGTGTCCTGTGGCTGTGTGTGATTTTGTGTATGTGTCATTGTGCCTGTGTGTGTGTTTGTGTTTTTGTGTGTGTAATTGTGCCTGTATGTGTGTGTTTTTGTGTGTGTAATTGTGTCTGTGTGTGTTTGTGTGTGTCATTGTGGCTGTGTGTGTGTTTGTGTATGTGTGTGTGTCATTGTGCTGTGTGTGTGTATGTATTTGTGTGTGTAATTGTTCCTGTGTGTTTGTGTATATGTCACTGTGCCTGTGTGTGTGTTTGAGTATGTGTGTGTCATTCTGCCTGTGTGTGTTTGTGTGTGTGTCATTCTGCCTGTGTGTATTTGTGTGTGTGTGTGTGTCATACTGCTGTGTGTGTTTGTGTGTGTGTGTGTGTCATAATGCCTGTGTGTGTTGGTGTGTGTGTGTGTCATTCTGCCTGTGTGTTTTTGTGTGTGTAATTGTGTCTGTGTGTGTTTGTGTATGTGTCACTGTGCCTGTGTGTGTGTTTGTGTATGTGTGTGTCATTCTGCCTGTGTGTGTTTGTGTGTGTGTTTGTGTATGTGTGTGTCATTCTGCCTGTGTGTGTTTGTGTGTGTGTTTGTGTATGTGTGTGTCATTCTGCCTGTGTGTGTTTGTGTGTGTCATTCTGCCTGTGTGTGTTTGTGTGTGTGTGTGTCATACTGCCTGTGTGTGTTTGTGTGTGTGTGTCATACTGCCTGTGTGTGTTGGTGTGTGTGTGTGTCATTCTGCCTGTGTGTTTTTGTGTGTGTGTTTGTGTACTCACCCATGGTCTACAGGCCAGAAGTTGATGAGAGTTATGGGCCTGTAAGATGGAGAAATTTGGAATGAATACCTCAGTGATGAAGGAGGACATATTATACCTATTTGCAAGAACAACCGAACACCAAAAAAGCCTTGTGGGTAATAACACAGAAAAGCATTATGGGAAATAAGACAAAAAGCATTAAGGGTGAGAATGAAAGTTGAAGTTATGTGCGGGTGAGAGCCTCACGTCTCCATGTTGTCTCCCTCTAGAATGGTCTGCACCGGCAGGTAACCCATGCGTGGGTGTTTGGCAAAGTAGCGTTTGGTCCTGAACTTGTTTTTCAGCACCTTGGCGAAATCCCTGACGTCTTCTCCTGATGTCGTCTGAAAAGAGCAGATCCAGAACCTGACAACCGATCCTGACCACCTCTGAATGGCTAACCAGAGTCAGAACAGGTAACCATGCTAACTTTGATAACATAGCTTTAGCTCCAGAGTTGACCTTCTTCGGACAATCATTACTTTTCAACCGTTGATGCATGTAGCGTAATTCTAACGGATTCTGCAGCTGATAAAAGCAGCTATGTGCTGATATGCGAGACTTTACAAACATAAATTCTTTACGCAACTAACCTAAACCAACTAATTCTGATGCAGGAAAAAGTAGCTTTGCACACGGCGGAGCTTCCTACCGGGGTGCAGTACTCCACCATGGATACTGCATCTTGTGACCCTTGGCGACGCGGCCAGAGAAGAAGCAGCTTTGGCAAATGTCATAGTTGAAGTGTTTCAGGCTGCGATACCTGTGGGAGGGGCAAAGACAGAGGGGTAATTTAAGAGCTGAAGCCAATAAAGAAGACGGGGGGTGGAGGAGGGCCAGATAAATGAGCTCAAAGAGAGGAGGAGGATTTATGTTTATGTTTTCCTGCTAGTGGAGCATTAAATCTTTGAGGGACAGTTTCCCACTGAAACCCCACCCCGGTGCGCCGTTCTCCTCGCTGCAGCTTTCAGATGGACTCTGGAACCACAGGCCTCACCTGAAGCCGATGATGGGACATTCCTTGCAGATGTTGCACTTGGCCTGATGCTTGGCTGTTTCTGCAGCCGCCACGCGGTGAAGGACGGGCAGCCACACCATGGACTGAGGCTCCAGACGCATCCAGTCCAGGAACATGGCCGCATCCAGCTCCGGCTTGTTGTTGGCCTTAAGAAGGAGGAAGAGGAAGAGGAGGAAAGAGTTTCAGCAGACCATCACCATTTGAGGACAGACCAAACCCTCACCGGTCTCTGGGATCTGTTGCTCTATACTGTGGTAGTGTGAGTGGGCGGAGCAGATGAGTGTGTCACGTACAAACTGGAAGCAGCTGCGCACGGACGGTTCAATGTTGGAGCCACCAAAGGACGCCACCTCCCCGAGCTGGCGAGGAATCTGGATGGAGTCATGGAGGAGGAGGCCAAGGCGCCGCTGGTCGCTAAAGCCTGTGGCGCTGGCGACCTGTCGGAACAAGACTGAGGTGGGGATGCAGATGAGAGGGCGGTCACATGCAGACGTTGGTTTCAGGTGAGGAGCAGACTCACATCTGTACTTGTCCTCCAGGTGAGCTTTGCAGAGAGAGATGATTCCAGTTTTGAAGGACAGAGTCCGGATCTTCCCAGAGCGCCCGCTAAAACAGAAGAACCCTGGTTTAGAGTCACCTTCATTCACTGCCTGCAGATCTGAGAGAGTGTGCACCTACGTGTCATAGACGTTCAGTAGCCAGTTTAGGCACATGTCCACGCACAGCGGCACATTGACCAGGTGGGCGTGGCTTTGCTCCAGCCGCTGGTACAGGCTGCTCAGACAGGAGACCAGCTGTGGGACGTCCAGCAGTTGCTCGTTCTGCTTCAGCGCCTGCTGCTCGAACAGCTCGCATGCCGCCTGCATGCTGAGCAGGTCCACTACATGAAGAGAGGGGTTAGTGCACGCTACAGACCTCCACACATTCACTAACACCTGCTGTAAACCGAAGAACACCTGTGCTGCACCTGCATCAGCAGACAGAACCCAACACACAGGACAACTTACAGCACAGAGCTTTTTGCAGACGGCGCAGCTTCATGGCTGTGCGGTACGCAGAGAATCGAACATTGTTCAGGTCGGCTGGAGAAGGAAAAAGAGCAGTTGTTAGATGTTATGGAACCAACCTCCTGTTGTATAAAACAGGCAAACACTGGTTTGTCTCGAATACATTACAATTTACTGTTTGATGGATGATAGTTGGGGTTAACCTGGGTGAGACAATAAACTGCAACTACTATAGACTATAGATTGTACCTGCTATAGACTATAGACTGTAACTACTACAAACTATAGACTGTAACTACTACAAACTATAGACTGTAACTACTACAGACTATAGACTGTACCTGCTATAGACTATAGACTGTAACTACTATAGACTATAGATTGTACCTGCTATAGACTATAGACTGTAACTACTACAAACTATAGACTGTAACTACTACAGACTATAGACTATACATGCTATAGGCTATAGACTGTAACTTCTACAGACTATAGACTGTACCTGCTATAGACTATAGACTGTAACTACTACAGACTATAGACTGTAAGTACTATAGACCAGGGGTCTCCAACCCTGTTCCTCGAGGGCTACCATCCTGCTTGTTTTGCAGCTAACCTTGCTTCAGTAGATGCTGATTAGCCTATACATGCTATAGGCTATAGACTGTAACTTCTACAGACTATAGACTGTACCTGCTATAGACTATAGACTGTAACTACTACAGACTATAGACTGTAAGTACTATAGACCAGGGGTCTCCAACCCTGTTCCTCTAGGGCTACCATCCTGCTTGTTTTGCAGCTAACCTTGCTTCAGTAGATGCTGATTAGCCTATACATGCTATAGGCTATAGACTGTAACTACTACAACCTATAGACTGTAGATACTACAGACTATAGACTGTACCTGCTACAGACTATAGACTGTAACTACTACAGACTATAGACTTTAACTCCTACAGACTATAGACTGTACCTGCTACAGACTATAGACTGTAACTACTACAGACTATAGACTGTAACTACTTTAGACTATAGACTGTACCTGCCACAGACTATAGACTGTAACTACTATAGACTATAGACTGTACCTGCTACAGACTATAGACTGTAACTACTATAGACTGTACCTGCTACAGACTATAGACTGTAACTACTATAGACTATAGACTGTACCTGCTATAGACTATAGACTATAACTACTACAGACTATAGACTGTAACTACTACAGACTATAGACTGTACCTGCTACAGACTATAGACTGTAACTACTATAGACTGTACCTGCTACAGACTATAGACTGTAACTACTATAGACTATAGACTGTACCTGCTATAGACTATAGACTATAACTACTACAGACTATAGACTGTAACTACTACAGACTATAGACTGTACCTGCTATAGACTATACATGCTATAGGCTATAACTGCAACAGACTATACAGTTGTGCTCCTAAATGTGTATTCTCTGGATGAAATGAGGAATTGTAGGCTTTTTTCAGAGAATATGAATTATAACACAAAACTTTCTTTTTTTTACATGGTTATATGAATAGTCTGGATGAAGCCATTTATTGTTAAACAAATTATTGGGCTGTCTTACTTGAATTGCCTGTTTGAGATTTCCCCAGAGTGGCTCAATAAAATCGGGAGAATGAGACAGCCACTCTAGAACCTTCACCGTATTCTGTTAGAACCAACGACAGGTGGACTTGTGTCTTGGATCGTTGTCTTGCTGAAATCTCCAAGTGCATCCCATGTGCAGCTTCTGAGCTGAAGAGCACCAGTTTCTTCTGATTCTGCTGAATTCATCTGACCATCAATTCTGACCAAGTTTCCTGTGTCTATGTAGCTCACACATCCATCAGCGACCTGCTCTGGTTTCACTGTAGGAATAATGTCTGTTTCATCAGAGGCCTTGTTCACTTCTCTCCAAATGTAGCGTTTATGGTTCTGTCTTGGTCTCATCCCTCCAAATGATTTGGGTTCAGGAGTTTGGAGGCGTGTCTCTGTATCGTTTAGTATATTGTAAGCGAGCTATTTTGTGCCTCAAAAGTCTTTCTTCTGTCGATTTGACCATGCAGCCATTCTTCTTCAGGTGTCTCCTTGTTGTACTTCCAGAAACATCCACACTACAGTTTTTCAGAGTCCTGGATCACAGATGAAGTTATTTGTGTGTTTTTCTTTGCACCCCTAAAGATGTTTCTGGCTGAAATGTTTGTGACTGTAGTTTGGTTCAACAGAACCTCTATTTCCACTTCTTGATCAAAGTTTGAACACTGCTGACTGGCGTTCTTAGTTCCTTGGATATCTTCATGTATTCCTGTCCTGTTCTACACAGTTCAGTTACCTTTTCCCGTAGATCTGTCCCATGACTTAGGATCCTGGATGGAGGTTGAAAGGTCTGTTGGGAGCAGAAACTCCCAGACCTTTAGTGCACACGTTGATTACAGTCAAACGAGTCACAGGTGAGGACGGTTACCTTTAGCTGTCATTCAAACCCTTGTGGATCAGCTTGTGTCCATGTTTTCAGGACTTAGTCATTGGGGGGGTGTACACTTTTGAACAGGGTCATTTGGGAAGTTTCTGTTGTCATTAGGATTTAAAAAAGCTCAACAGCAAATGTCAATCCATCCACCATGAGTGGAAGCAAAGTTTTGTGTCATCATTCAAATTCTCTGAAAAATGAGCAAGAAGTCCTCATTCCTTTCATGGTGTGTAAATGTATGAGGACTACTGTAACTGCAGCATGCAGGGGGAGGAGTCTGACTCACCCAAAGACTGGTACAGCTCTGCCATCCTGGGATGGTCCCAGCATGTGGTCTGGGTTTGATGGCTGCAGAGGAAAGCATCATCAGTTACAGAGATCCTACCTAAACTTGACTGAACAACTTCATTTTGTATTCATTTTTTATTTCTGGGTGGTGTCCATCTCCAACTATAACTGACCAATAGGAATGGAGGCCCATCTCCACCTCAGACTCCACCCCTCCACCTTAAAGTTTCACTGTGCTCATTACCTCTGAGCATGCTCAGTAAAGCATGTCATCATGTCCACCGTTAGCGGACGACAGTCTGCAGCAATGATTAACTACAGCCACCATGACCCCCCCCACTGGACCATTCTTTGGGAAAAAATGTAGCAGCTGCAGAGCTGAGGAAAGCCCTGACACCAGACGTCAGAGAATACACACCGCCGGTAAGTTCCAACTGTCATGGTCGAGTGTCACGGAACACGCAACCGACCACCCAAAAACCCTCATATGACTGAGGCCTTAGTGTTCTAACTAACAACATGCTATGATAGCTATGACTACAACAAAACATATTTGCTGAATCTAACCCAGAAGATCCCAGGTGTGTAAACGTGTTAGATGTTAGCAAAATGCTAAGAACTAGCAGGTGAACCAGAGTCCATCTACTCTGCTGCTCGGGTTTTGACCCGCATTCACACACACAAGAGCTCGCACAACCGAGGTCTCCACCCGTCTCATTGTACATGTTTACACCTGACCTTCAGACATGAACCAGCCCCTTCCTCTGGACCTCATCTGCCCTCCTAAAGGCCCTCAGAAAGAACCTCTGAGGGCTCCATGGCGCTTCAGAACTCTGGAAAGAAGTCCTGGTTTCGCTCGCTGACGTCTGTCCACATGTTCAAACTCCAACCAATCTGTGCTAACGAGCTTTCCGTTGACTGCGGCGTTCTCTGGCTGGTTCTATGACTCCAAACACCGTTGCTGTAGACTTTGATTGTGACCTCGTCTGTGCCAGAAAGACCTCCTCAGGATGTTCCTACATCCAGAGGACCGGTCCACATCTAACCCACCCCCAGCATT
This sequence comes from Oryzias celebensis, assembly GCA_014656515.1. NCBI lineage: Eukaryota > Metazoa > Chordata > Actinopteri > Beloniformes > Adrianichthyidae > Oryzias > Oryzias celebensis. Next base: position 69,743 of record BNCR01000019.1, on the reverse strand, counting down.
ACGCCTCCAAGTGACAGGCAGAGAACCCGGGGGTCCAGGTCTGTGGGGGTCCAGGTCTGTGGGGGTCCAGCTTCTCCACAGACCCTAAAACTCTTCTGTTTTTGGAGGGAATTTGAACCAAACACCAGCAGACACCTGAGGGGAGGGGCTTCACCTGTGCAGGTGACCAACAGAAGGCCTCAGGTCCTGCGACTCCGTTCAAGATCGTGACGTCACAACCTCTTCAGGCTCAGCTCATCATGACGTCACGTTCCTGCGCCTGAAGTTGACACGCGCGCGCAACCTTTGTTCTCACAGCCGTCTTTCCAAAAAGACAAGCGCGCGCAGACAAGCCTGGGCCGCATTCCCTCCACCAACACCCCCCACCCCCAACCCCCGTGTTTACGTGGCCGCAGGTGCGTGCACAAACCGGGAAGACGGCGAGCCATGTGCACGCCCCCGGGTCAGGGCTGTGTAAAGGAATGTAGCGTCACGCACGCGGGTGTCCAAACGTGCACGCGTGAACGGATGCCCCCCCCCGCTGTCGCGCGTGCAGAGGTGGTACCCCCCTTCTCCTCCTGGTCCATCCTAGCCCGTGACAGGCATCCTCCGCTCTTCCCGCGTGCACGCGCGCAGCAGCGCTCTACTTACTTCCGAAGCTGCTCCCGCATCGCGGCGGCGCTCAGCCCGCAGTGGGGCGTCAATTCCAGTGTGAGGGGGCAGGAGCGGCAGCGGTCCTCTGCAACGAGGAGCGGCGCGCGCGCACGACACACCGACCAACTGCGCTTGTGTCCGTGCGCCGGAGCAGTGACGGCCGCAGAGGAAGACCTGGATCAGTTCTGTCCTTCAGAACCGGGAGGGAGAGGCTTCCGGCCGCTCCTTCAAAATAAAAGCTCGCAGTGGCCATAATGGAGGAGGCTCGGAACGGATGCACGTGACATCCTGAGCGTGACCGTCCTGGTGTTCAGTGAATGTCTGAGACCCTAGAATTAAAGTTATGACCCACTGCAGACAGGTGACCACTAGGGGGCGCGAGGTTAGTTTGAATCTCTGATGTGAAACGACACAAACACACGCCGGTTACTGTTTCTGTGCTTCACTATGAGATGCTGGTACGGGTGGGATCACAAAGGGGGCGTGGCCTTTATGGTCTCTTTCCTATCTACTCGGTCCTTTCTAAAGCTGTGGGTTCGATGCCATCGAGCCACAGAGGATAACCCCCCCTTTATTAGTTGGTTTGGAATACGGTACAATCTTCATCTTATTTTGAAAGGACGCAGCACCCGTTTCCTGTCCCTCCTTTCAATGAAGCTGTGAATTCAGGAGGGGGCTGTTTGAAGGAAAGCTCAAAGAAGCCCCCCTCCCTGAAAAGAGAGGATGCATTCCTACATTTAACACCACCGGGGAGGAGGGAGCAGGGGAGGAGGAGTCTGTTTTCTTTCCCTCTCAGAGGGGGCTCCCTCCTTTGTAAATCATACCAACAGCTTTGATTGGTGGAGGAGCTGCTGCCTCAGCAAAAGCTGGAACGAGGATCCTCAGATCCTCCTGCAGGAGGGGGTCAGAAACCTGCTGAATTCTCCCAAAGCTCCAGATGCTTCAGCAGGGACACAGGTCCACCTTTGTGGACTCCGAGTCCTTCGGCGGGGACACAGGTCCACACAGAGAACTCCACAGTTCCCGAGTTTCCAGTGGTTTCTTGGTGGCTCTTCAGTTTTTCTCCCTCTGGCCTCTGAGTTTCTCTGAGACGGTGTCAGGGATGGTAACTGTAATGTAACTCAAGCTTTTCACAATAAAAGCCCGTCATACAGTTGTGTGTGTGTGTGTGTGTGGGGGGGGGGGGGGGCAGTCTCAGTGGAACATTCTACAGCAAATGTTCACCATTCCACCATTGACATTACTTGCTCATGCTCTGCTTTGAAAGGAAGAGGAGGTCTGTTTTGATATGAGGTCACATGAAAACGTGACGTCATAACCCTGACAACAACCCATGTGACAGATACTTTAGAATTTACTGAGACAATTTTTAATAAAATCTAAACTCTAAATGTTTGCTTTGACAAAACGGAATCACAAAGGCTTCCACCATCCATTGAGGTTTGATGAGGAATCGGATCAGAACCCAGACAAGAACTGGTCTTCAAAACTTACTTGATATAGTAAGGAACGTTATTTGGAGAGATGCCCTGCTCAAACGGACTCTCCACAGATCCTGCGGAGACAGACCAGACCAGAAAAGACAAAGACTATCACAAAAGCTAAAAGACAACAACGACAGAAAAAACTACACACACGACAACAACCAAAATAATAACTAGAACTCCAAAAACAATAACAAATACCAGCCTGAAGACAATGATGCCAAGAGAGAAAAACAACAGCAACCATAACAATGGTAGCTACACAAGTAAAGACAAACAACAACAACAACACAAAAGCAACAAGAGCAAAGACAACTACAAAGTCAGCAACACAAGTTAAATCTACAACAACAATGACAAAAACAACTATAACAGCAGCAACATCAACTGCTACAACAACAGCATCCTCAAAGACGGCACTGAAATTCAGTTAACGGCTGACTCACCCTGTTGGAGGCTGAAATGAGCATCTGTCAGCTGCTTCAGATGATCCTTGATGGAAATCTGAGAGAAGGAAACACCGTGACAGCAGCGGACATGAGGAGATTAATCCGGATCAAAGATGAAAGACTCAAACGGATCCCAAACGGATCCCAAACGTTTCATGACGTTAAAGGAGCTAAATCAGCAGTTGCAGATCTTCAGAGAGCATGCCCTTTAACCACATCATTATCACGCATGCTGTAGTGGTCAGCTTTAAATGGACCGGCAGCACAGAGAGAATCAATAACTTCAATCATTTCCATTTGATTTAATTTCCAATTGTGAAGGAAGTTTTATTTCGGAAAACTAGCAGATTCTCTTCCACATCCGTCTGTGACTTCCTCTTGATGGATGTTAAGCCATTTGCCTAGAAGTTCTGGGTCCAGCGTTGATACATAGTATCAGTCGTACCAAGCCCATGTTTGGGTGGTGCATTTGTCAGGTGGGTGCAGCAGCTGTAGGATCAGAAAGGTGCAGCAGACATGGATGTGTCCACCAGAATGCCCTAACACACCACCGATTCAGTGATCTAATCCTGTACTACACAACAGAACAATGTTCCACCAACTCGGTTCAGTGCAAACATGCGGGTTCTGGAGACTATGAAGTGGGTTTGTGCAGATTTCAGTGTACCTGCAGAAGTCTCCAGCGAGTGTTCAGATCCTCGATTCGCTCCAGGTTAGAAGGCGACAGCTGGATGTTGATAGGATCAAAGGCAGATGCCAGCTGGTTCATGTGAGTGACATCATCTTTGATTAAAGTGATCTCCTCCTGGAACTCCTGAACGCACATCAAAGACTTTTTCAATGAGGTGATCGACTCACCTCATGTCACAGGAATAGAAATAGTAGAACAGTGATAGTAACAGTACGAACAATAGTACTAGTATTAATGAAAGTAATAGTAAAAGTAGCAGCAATAATGATTAGTACTAGTTGAAGTGAAGTAGTAATAATAGTTCTAGTAGTTGTAACTGTAGTAGTAGTAACACTAGTAGTGACTGTACCAATATAAGCAGTAGTAATAGTGGTGAAACTATTAATAGTCATAGTAGTATTAGTGGTAGAACTAGTTATAGTAATAAAAGTGTTAGTGGTAGAACTAGTTATAGTAATTTATGTACTAGTGGTAGAACGAGTTGTAGTAATAATAATGTTAGTGGTAGAACTAGTTACAGTAAGAGTACTACTGGTAGAACAAGCTATAGTAATAGTAGTACTAGTGGTAAAACCAGTAGTAGTAATAGTGGTATGAGTGGTAGAACTAGTTAAAGTAATAGAAGTGTTAGTGGTAGAACTAGTTATAGTAATAGATGTGTTAGTGGTAGAACTAGTTATAGTAATAGTAGTATTAGTGGTAGAAATAGTTTGAGTAATAGCAGTATTAGTGATAGAACTAGTTATAGTAATAGAAGTGTTAGTTTTAGAACTAGTTATAGTAATAGATGTGCTCGTGGTAGAACTAGTTATAGTGATAGTAGAATTAGTGGTAGAACTGTTTATAGTAAAATAAGTATTAGTGATAGAACTAGTAGCACTTTTCCAGATAAATGACCCACTATGACACACTTTTGTCTGACGTAGCTGGAAAAGACAACCCAAACACGGCTGATTTCAGACAGTTTACGGCCTAAACTGAAGGCCAATCAGTGACTTTTAGGTCATAAAGACGAAAGATTGCTGTTTTGATGGTAGAAGATAATTACATTATCAATTATCAATTATCATCATATTATAATCAATTATCAAGACTACTGCTCACATCCTGTTTCTGTTCACATTACTGTCACGAAAGAAAGTCTTACAGGGAGGGTGGCAGGGTTGTTCAAAAGGGGAGGAGCCAAACCTCACCTTGACTCTCTCGATGTTCTCAGTTAATGAAGTAGCGGACAGCTCCTGGACCGGCTCCCAGGTCTCTCTGACCATCTCGGCCTGCTTCAGCTGTGTGTCCAGGAGGTCCTGTGCCTCCTGCAGTTCTGTGAGCTGCTCCAGAGCCAGCTCCAGCCTTCTTTGCCAGTCTGCCGAGGCGCCACTGAGCAGCTCCCACTGGGTCTTCACGTCTTCGGCTTCTTTGCGAAGGACTCTGCCCACGTTCTGAGCGCGCTCCTTTGGACTGATGTCTGGAAAAAAACCAGCAGAAGAACTGACTGACATTATCTGATTTTCTTGATACAGAAACACTTCATCTGGTTTAGAATGTCTGTCTTCATCCGAGAGGAACAAGTCTTTATCTTCTCACAGTCCCAGCTTTGAGGACACTGAAGCTGCTCAGGTGTGTAGTTACCTCTTGATTCTGTCCAGGATGTGTCTGGAGGAAGCTCCAATAGGAAGGTGGACACGTCATCCAGAACTTTGCTCACATCGGGCTCCTTCACTCTAAGCTCTCTCCTGAAGCTCTGAAAGAACAGCTGATGTTCAGGATCATAGTGTAGAGTGTGTTGCTGGGAGTGTGTAGTTCAATGGGTGTTTAGGACACTTTCTGTTTGTTAGCAGTGATGTTCCAGTGTCCTATTTGCTGTGAACTGAGCTTTTATTTGCCTAACGTTCTTCACAAACAGTAAATCCAAGAATTCTTCACATTTCCTGAATGTTCTCCCACAGAATGTCAACATCAGGAGGGAAAGTCTAGATTTCTTACTCTGTGTGTTTCCAGCTGGGACTGAACGGTGGGGACATCGCCCCCTGCAGGAGCCTCCTGCTCGAGCTGCTGAGTTTTCAGTCTGAGCCAGTCTAGCAGCTCCTGCAGGGTCATGTGGACCCTCCTCCATGGAGCCATCTCCGAGTCGAGCTGGGACCTGAAACACCAACAGTGGCAGTCCTTTTTTGTTGCTCATGTTCTCCTCCACACAGCGGTTGGACAAAGCTCACCTCATGCTTAGAGTCTTGTTGTTCAGGTCGTTCCAGCGCTGCCTCATGTTGTCCAAACGCCTCTGCAGCAGAACTTTGTCCTCTGATTCCCCCAACGATGACACAATCCTTTGGCCATTCTCGTCCAGAGAGTGGTACAGCTCTGTGTGGCCATCGATCTCCGCCTGCAGTTCCTGTGGGCCGACCCAGACCCAGACAGGTGAGTCAACCCAGAAGATTTAGCTCTTCTAGAAACTTTCAGAAGAACATTCTGTGTGGGTCTGAGACGATCTTTGAAAAACAGAACCTCAACCCAGACAGAAGACAAAGGATGTGACCCGATTAGAAAATCCTTTGTGCAATCTGGATTCAGTCTTGTGTGGTGTTGGATTGGTGGAGTAGTTTATTATTGGGTTGGGTTACGTTAGTATCGGGTTGGTTTCAGGCTGGTCTTGCATCGTAGCGGTATGAGTTGGGCTAGGTTTGGTCCAACGTAAAAGAACTCTACTTTTGGTAAAGATTGTGTCACAAAGGTTTTCTGAGCTCTCTTCGTTCACACACCTTTCTCCTCTGATTTTTCTCTAACCGGTAAGTTGAGTTTGAGCTGGTTTCTACGGGAGTAGAGTTCTTGGATCAGGAGGATCAGGAGAAACCTAAACATCATAACTAGAGTGCGACCTCCTTATCTCCTCATCTGCCTCTGGAATCAACAATCTGTGCACTCAGACTTGATGAAAGCAGGAAAAGAAAACACCAGACAAGCCAAGGCCACAATGCTGATTTCATCTGTAGGATCTGACTTCAAAACAACACTGAACAGCAGCAGGCGATGTCGATGGCTGACCGGCTGGTAGCCAGACGTGTGTTTTATGACAAAACAGTTCTGGATGTTGATGTTGATGTGTGCCTCCAACCTGAATGTGGTAGACCCTCCGCCACAGCATCCTGCTAACCTGGAAAACCACGACTAGACAAGAAGATACCAAAACTCCATTGTCTGTTCTTGGATTTTGTTCCTGGTAATATCGGGAAACGACATGGTGATATCAAAGGTCAGGAGGATGACGGTGTTGGATCCGGAAGGACGAAGCTCAAACAGAGGTAGAAACGACTAGAAAACAGACTGTTTTTGACACACTAGACTTCCCTTTGCCAGCTGCTTCAGACACAAAGGAACAGAGAGAGAATTCCTAACTAGCTCCTCTGAGCATGGAGCAGGGTCACAGCGTGGGCCGTCACAACAGAGCCCAGCATTCAACACAGCGGGGGAAGTCTGTCTGACACACAGCCATGGAACAGAGGAATCTCTCCATCCGCCTCACGCCATTTCTGTCATTCCACACAAGAGCTCATCTGCTGTTAGTGCCTCCTTCCTCCAGATGGGAAAGTCAGGCTTCTGTGTTTGGAAAACACCGCATCCCAACATCTATCTGAACCTGTTATCCAGGTAAACGAGGAATAGGAGGTGTGTAGGGCGGAGCTCACTAACATAAATGTCATGCTTCACTTCTACCTCCCTTTTGCTTCACTCTATTCTCATTCATCTGTTCTAAGAGATAGTTAGATCTTTGTTTGTCATTGTCACAGGTACAATGAAATGAATCTGAGTAATTCCTCAGTGTGCTGTATTTAAGGTGCTCAGTTTCAGTCCCACACGGTTGAGTCATGTTCCAGTGAGTCGTAGTTTAGTCTTCTACATCATTTTCATGATCACAGCCCTTTTCTGGCCTTGATTAAGAGTTTCAGCCTGTCCCAGTGGAAGCTCCTGCCAGTTTTCCTCCTCTGTTGCAGCATTGTGAATGTCGAGGTTCTCGCCTCGTTACATATGAGAGACGCCGCTCTATGTCGGTCATCAACTGCCAGCAGAATTTCAGCCCCCCTCCATCAGTCTTGGGAAAGCCCCAGCAGATCTGGTGATGTCATCCGCTCTGTGCAGCTACTCTCCGGAGATTTCCTCAGCCGATGCTGCTTCAGGAGATTTCTGACGCTCACCTGTGCATCTGGCAGTGGACCACTTCCTCGGTCTCTCTAATAAACACTTCAATTCTAATCTGCAGTTGCTCTAACTCTAGCTTCTTACTCTGTCACATTAAAACCTGATTTGACTAAAATGTGAAAGACAAAAGCATCTGAAGATCAAGCTAAGAGAAGATCCTACACGCTCAATTAGTTATGGGATTTGTGTATTAATACTTTGAGACCACTGTGAGGCGCAAGCCTGGAGGTCAAGGATGGCGGTTACCACAGCAATGGGTTTAATATAGTGGTGTGTCCCTTTGCTAAATAAAGGTGTTTGACTTCCTCATAGAAACATCTAAGAGTTTAAAGTTTAGTGCTGTAAGGTCTAGAGGAGCTGAAAACCAAATCTAGACCAGGCCTGGCAAAACCTGGTCTGGAAGATACACTACCTTGCTCGTTTTCCAGATGCACCTCTCTGCTGCTGTGTGGTGTCCTCAGTCAACCAGAATGAGGAGATTCTATGGCCAGAAATGCAGAAAACAGGCAAGGTGATGGACACCCAGGACCTGAGTGGCGCCGCCCTGGTCTAGTTTTGAAGACACAATCTGTCTTCGAAAAGGAATCAAATCCCAAAGAGGCAAACCAGACCACATTTGCATGTAAATACTAATGACAATTCCAAACACGTTTGATTCTGTCCAATATGGACTGAAGGATCAGATTATTCTGACCCGCATGGACTGAAGGATTAGATTATTCTGTTCCATATGGACTGAAGGATCAGATTATTCTGACCCCAATGGACTGAAGGATTAGATTATTCGAACCCGCATGGACTGAAAGATCAGATTATTCGGACCCGCATGGACTGAAGGACCAGGTTATTCTGACCCGCATGGACAGAAGTATCAGATTATTCTGTCCCGTATGGACAGACGGATCAGATTATTCTGACCCGCATTTACTGAAGGATCAGGTTATTCTGACCGGCATGGATTGAAGGATCAGATTATTCTGACCGGCATGGACAGAAAGGTTTAGATTATTCTGGCCGGCATGAACAGAAGGATTAGATTATTCTGACCCCCATGGAGTGAAGGATCAGATTATTCCGACCCCCATGGAGTGAAGGATCAGATTATTCTGACCCGCATGGACAGAAGGATCAGATTATTATGATCCGCATGGACAGAAGGATCAGATTATTCTGGCCCGCATGGACAGAAGGATCAGATTATTCTGACCCGCATGGACTGAAGGATTAGATTATTCTGACGCGCATGGACAGAAGTATCAGATTATTCTGTCCCATATGGATTGAAGGATCAGATTATTCTGTCCCATATGGACAGACGGATCAGATTATTCTGTCCCATATGGACAGACGGATCAGATTATTCTGACCCGCATTTACTGAAGGATCAGATTATTCTGTCCCATATGGACAGACGGATCAGATTATTCTGACCCGCATTTACTGAAGGATCAGATTATTCTGTCCCATATGGACAGACGGATCAGATTATTCTGTCCCATATGGACAGACGGATCAGATTATTCTGACCCGCATTTACTGAAGGATCAGATTATTCTGACCTGCATGGACAGAAGGATCAGATTATTCTGACCCCCATGGAGTGAAGGATCAGATTATTCTGATCCGCATGGACAGAAGGATCAGATTATTCTGACCCGCATTTACTGAAGGATCAGATTATTCTGACCTGCATGGACAGAAGGATCAGATTATTCTGACCCCCATGGAGTGAAGGATCAGATTATTCTGATCCGCATGGACAGAAGGATTAGATTATTCTGACCCGCATGGACAGAAGGATCAGATTATTTTGATCTGCATGGACTGGAGGATCAGATTTATAAACACAGGAACAAAAGCAAAAGACACAGGTAGGGCATATCCAAAGAATGCTTTAAAATGATTATAGGATGGCCACAGGATCTACAACTTGACCATTTTGTGGCAAAGTAAAAAATTGTGTGTTTTTCACATTTTTCTACAATATAGGATTCTGAAAACCTTATGCAATTTTCATGAAATTTTCTCACACATGCCACCAGGTTAAATTTACAGCCACCACTGAAGTTTTGTTGACCTTTGACTTCAAAGAGCGCGCCATCCTGACTTTTCCCAAAAATATCATTATTATTATTATTATTAAATCATTAATAAAGTCCTTCTAGGGATTGCATCTGTAGTCTCCTGACCACTTGAACATATCGGGAAGTTATTTGAGAAAAAAAATTTGAAATAAAGTATGTAGATTTTGAATGGTGTTTGCGTATTGAGCTCACAAAAGTATATGTATATGTTTTCCTGTTACATATTTTGTACCACAATTTTTTCAAAATTTTATACAAGAATCTCTAGGTCAAGCTGAACAAAACTATATGACATATGATGCGACTATATTAGGAAAGTGGGTGTGGTTAACAAAAAAGACCAGTTGCCAAGGAATTTAAAAATGTACTTTTGCTGATTTGTCTAAAACTCACACAGACCAATTCAGCACCCCCTGCTGACCATAAAATAAAATGGTTGCTTTGAAGACAAAACTAACAGGCAAGCTGCCACTTTGAAAAAAGACGCATTTTCCATGAATTTGTCCTGTGCAGCTCTGATCTGGGGGTCTGGAGAAGACGGGGAGAGTGATGGTCGTGTAGCAGCCGCTCAGCCAATGAGAGCGGGCAAAAATGTGGCAGAGAGGGTGGGGGAAGGTAGCACCCCCACCAACAAACTTCCAAAGGTTTGTTGCTGATGGTAAGTGAAGGACTCAGTCATGAGATATTTTCCTAAAGCTGCCAAATCCACATCATTAAAGTTCTCAGTTATTCTTTCCTACTGTTTGCATGATAATTGTTGGTAAAAACGGTAGACAAGTCTGACTGTGGTCCATCTTCAGTGAGACTGTCCCTACTACAAATCCCACCTTCCACTGCGCCAGCATCTTTCTGGTGCTGTCCGGCTGCTTCTGCAGGCGCTCCTTGTTGGTAGCGTCTACTAGAACGTTGCAAGTGGTCTCTGCCTCTGCCAGCCAGTTCAGGAACTTTTCCAGGTCCAGGAAGAACTGTTGCAGTAGCTTTAGAGCCGCCTCCACGGCCGCCTCCCTGTCTGAAACCCTGCATGAAGACGTGATGGTTGACACCTTCACGGTTCTTCTACATGAAAGGAACAAAACACGAGGAGCAATCCACCACTACCGCTTGTTGATGTGGGACCATGTTGCCATCATGCCATCGTTGACCTGGGTGACCTTCTGGGTGTCATCATTGGAATATAGAGTCAGCAGTTTGTTGGCCAGAGCTGTGGTGTCCATCACCTGCTCCTGCCACAGTTTCAGGTCCTTCATGAAGACCTGTAGAGACGGATCTGATGATGAGTAATCAACGTGTAGATGGTTCCCTGAAACTGAATGATCTAAACCAGATGTCTCCAACCCTGTTCCTAGAGGGCTACCGCCCTGCTTGTTTTGCAGCTAATCCTGCTTGTTTTTTAAACTGTCAATGCCACCTTATCCTGGAAACAACCCACCTTCAGATCTCCATGCTGCCTCCTCAGCGTGTCCACGGTGTATGTGATCTCCTGCCATGACTCCAGCCGGTCACTGGCCTCCTTGGTGAGACAATCCACCTCCTTCCTGCGGTCCAGCCAATTGGTGGAGTCCTGCAGCATATTGAGGAGCTGCTTCACCCGGTCTGACAGTTTGGTTTGAGAGTCTTCCCAGTGAGTCTGAAGTCTGTCGACTGTGATGGCAGAGAGAAGAACCTCTGAAGATCCCATTCTGTTAAGATACTGTTACTTTCATCTGACTGATGGTTTGTAGAAGCAGAACATGTTTTTAGGTTTCTTTCAGATTTGAAGTCAAGTAGCTGTCTACAAAATGAGAAGCAGTCTAAATGAGATTTAGACTTTCATAACGTTTTCATGTGAATTACCTTTTTTTTTCATTTTTCATTCATTTTCTGAATCGCTTTATCCCTTTCGGGGTCACGGGGCTGCCGGAGCCCAACCCGGCTACTCATGGGCGAAGGCAGGGGACACCCCTGGACTGGTCGCCAGTCTGTCGCAGGGGCCACATTCACACACTCACGCACATTCACATCCACACCTAGGGAGAATTTAGAGTGACCAATTAACCTATGTTTTTGGACGGTGGGAGGAAGCCGGAGTCCCCGGAGAAAACCCACGCATGCACGGAGAGAACATGCAAACACTTGAACCAGGAACCTTCTTGTTGTGAGGCAAGAGCGCTAACCACTGCGCCACCATGCAGCCCTTTAGATTTGAAATTGTTTATTTCAAGCAGACAAGATATACAAGACATGTGTAACACAATCAACAACAACAAAGATTTGCATCAGTAATCATGTCAAACATAGGATAACTAGACATCAGAAAATGGACTGCTTAAAAGGGAGTGGGAGGAAGCGAATTTATATAATCCCACCTCGACTCGACCATACCATTTACTTTACATTAGATATCAACCAGTTCGTAACTAATAATCTGGTACTTATACTGTACTGACAGTATTCAGGTCATTAAACATCCTTGAGTAACAATAAGTCATACTGCTTTGCATGTAAGTATAACACTATTTTAGACTGGATTAGAGCTTATGCAAAAATAATAATAATTGAGAAAAATGAATTTCTCTTTTTTTTCTACTTTTTAAGAATAGCTTCGTCATAAAAAAAATCAGTGATGTGAATAAATAAAAAACAATAAAAATAATAGTAATTAAAGAAAAAAGTAAAGAATGAACTAAGACAAAACAAAACAAAAAGATCTTAATCATTAAATGATGCTGACTATTTTCATCAGACAAGTCATTTCTTTAAATCAAGTATAGAAAGAGGCAACAATAAATTATATGTGTCTGAAAGATCATTTACTTTAATCAGATGTAGAAAATCAATAACTGCAGGTTGTTTTATTAGAAGATCCTTTGACATTAATCACATTTCAGGGAACTATATCAAGTGATTTGATTCAAGCCTTTGACCAAGACGGTATTCCTGCATTCTGCCCTGAGCCGTCCTTCAGGTTAGAATAGAGTTTATAGAGTTCTCCTCGCTGTTATGACTGCAGACTTTGTGTTGTCTGCGGGGCAGAAGTCGCTGCTGAAAATCAGGTCAAAGTTGATCTAAGAGTCAGTGGTAAATCCCGGGTGTCATATTTTCTTGAAATCATTTTTGATTCTTATTTCACTTCAAATAAAGGCTCAGACGTCCGTGATCACACACTTCTCAAAGTCTTTCATGTTGGTGATGACCACAGCCTTGGTCAGGTCCGGTGAACCGTTTGGTTTTACGTAGATCCTGGAATTCAGCACCCATGTGCTCTGGATCTGTTTTTCCGCTTCAGGAGTCTGGCATGCTTAGCCAACAATGCATTATGTTTCAATAAGTGATCATTAACGTAAATCTCCGAACCTTTTAGCAGTTTCCGTTGCTTCATCAGAGCAATTTTGTGCTTCTGGTTCACAAACCTGATGAGGATCGCTGGTTTATCTGACTCCTTTCTCCTGGGAAGCGGGTGGCAGATCTCGATGGTATTCAAATCCAAGGAAATCCCTTTGGAAGTGAGGAATGATTCGACTCGAGCTTCAATGGTCTCAGCTGTTGCCATAGCGGCCCCGCTAGCCTCCATGCTAACGTTAGCTGCACCAGACTTAGCTCTTGGTTTGAGTTGAAATCCCGTGAGAATGATATTATTCATTCTTAGTTGTTGATCCACGTCGTTTTGTCTTCTGTCCATGAGGTCAAGCCGATTATCCTGTTGTTCATTTCGTACTTTTTCTTGTCGGAATTCCTGCACAAGTACCAGCAGAGGTGTTAGCTTAGCCTCCAATGCCTACAGTGGAGTTAGCATAGCCAGCAATGGAGTTAGCTTGGCTTGAATGTCCGCTTGTTTGGCTTGGATGTCAGCTAATGCAGCTTTAAGTTCTGCCAGTTCAGCCTTTGGTGCCATGTTCAGCTCTCTCTATAGCAGAATATCTGCTGTTTAATATAAAGAATATATAAAAAACGCTCCAAAAAACGTCAGGAATCGAGAGCTGAAGAAAGACACGTGTGGAGTCGTGAACCAGAAATATAAAAAACAAACCTTCTATTCTCTTTCTATGGATGTCCGATTCCTGACTGATTTTCCTTACAACCTTTCTGGTTTTCGGTTTGAATGTGTTTCATGGAGCTTTTAGTTCTAGGTTGTGTATGGCTGACTAATTCATTTGACATTTTAAACATCCATCCATCCATCCATCCATCCATCCATCCATCCATCCTCATCATTCTGTCCATCCACCCACCCACCCACCCACCCATCCATCCATCCATCCATCCATCCATCCATCCATCCATCATCAATCCATCTTCACCATTCTGTCCATCCATCCATCCATTCATCCATACCTGATTGATTGATTGATTGATTTGTTTATTTCAAGCATAAGTTGGACAATACACGAAAATAATTCCACAAAATTATTAAACTCATTATTAAGACAATGAAATGATTGATTGAGAGGAAAGAAAGAAAAGGAAAAAAAAAACAAAGACAAAAAAGAAACCAATGAGAAATTAACAAAAAAAAAACGCACTTAAGTCACATTGTAACATATGTGTATAGTGATTAATAACGGAAGTCTAGTAGAGCTTGATTAATTGCTTGAAAAGGAGTGGGAAGAAGCAAGTACCTCCATCCATCCATCCATCATTCATTTATCCATCCATCATCCATCTATCCATCCATCATCCATTCATCATCCATTTGTCCATCCATCCATCCCTTCATCCGTCCATTATCCTGACCCAAAAACCTGCAGCACCTGTACCGTTTAACCCCCTTGCAGTTGCATGTCATTGAGGCTAAATACTTACTTACTTACTAAATGGGCCTCTGATCTTCTAAATATGTTACACGCGTGCTAAGCTTGTCTTAACTCATGCCTAGTTGCTTTGTTAATCTTTTTCAGGAGGAAGGAACAAAATGTGTCCAGTTGTGTGTCTGTCGACTCACTGCGCTCAGTTATGGCGGTACGCGTGTCTGGGTTGTTGATTTTGTTCTTGAGGTTTTGTGCTGCTGTGACCTGTTTTTCCAGCAGAGGGCGCTGCTGCTCCAGCTCCTGCAGAGATGCCTGAAAAAAAAAAACGGAAATGGTTTGAACCTCTGTAACTTCAGCTTCAGCTCGTCATCATTAGACTGAGATCCTGACCTTGAGCTGGGTGATGTTGTCATGGATGTCCTCCAAGTCAGCCACCACTACCCGTTTGTTCTGGACCATGTTATCCAGCATGGTCAGCCAGTCTGTGAGCTCTGCCCACGACTTGTTGAACTGAGCCAGAGCTGCAGACTCAGGCAGGGAACTCCCAGTCAGAGCTTCATCTGCACACAAAAAACCCACAAGTGTCAAGGTATTTGATCAGTTGAATAGGTTTAGGGTTAGCTTGTTGGTTGTAGCAATATTGTACGAGTGTGAAGGATGCACAGAGAGAAAAGCATCTTACTGGCTGTCTTGACATGTAGCTGAGCAGCCATCCTCTGTCTGTGCTGCTGTAGCAGCTCCAGGATTACAGTCCAGTCTTCTCTCAACTTTATGTACTTTAGCTGGTGTCAAACACACACACACTTAATATTACACATAGATATGCATTAGTACAAACACACACTTACACTTTTTGTCAAACTGTGACAATACAGGGTTCCCCCATTTATCAATAGGGTGAAATTCTAATACTAACTCTCATCTCTCCCATCCAGACGATCAGAATCAGGTGTCCTAATCACTTGGTCTGGCAACAAGAGTATAAAATCAAGCCCTCAGACATGCAGGCTGTTTTACAAACATTTGTAAAAGAATGGTACTTCTCTCAGGATCTCAGTGAATTCCAGCATGGAACTGTCATAGGATACCACCCATACGACAAATCCACTGGTGAAATGTCCTAAATATTTTATAGTCAACTGTCAGCTCTATCAGAACTAAATGGAAGAGTTTGGGAACAACAGGAACTCATGAATTAGTAGACCACATAAACTGATGGAGAGCGATCAGTGGATGCTGAAGTTCATACTGCAAAGAGGTCGCCGACTTTCTGAACAGTCAATTGCTACAGAGCGCCAAACTTTAAGTGACCTTCAGATTAGCCCAAGTACAGTACACAGAGAGCTTCATGGAATGGGTTTCCATGGCCAAGCAGCTGCATTCAAAACACACATCACAAAGTGCAAAGTGTGGGATGCAGCGGTGAAAAGCACAACGCTGCTGGACTCTAGAGCAGTGGAGACGCCTTCTCTGGAGTCATGAATCACACTTTTCCATCTGGAAATCTGATGGACCAGTCTGGGTTTGGAGGTTGCAGGAGAACGGTACATTTCAGACTGCTTTGTGCAGAGTGTGAAGTTTGGTGTAGGAGGAATGATGGTGTGGGCTTGTTTTTCAGGAGACTGAGAGCCAGGCCTTCTCCACCAACATCAGTGTGTGGGCTCACCAATGCGCTTTTGGAAAAATGGTCAAACAACCCTAGAAGCACTCCTCAACCTTATGGACAGCCTTCCCAGAAGAGCTGAAGCTGTAAGAGCTGCAAAACGTGGACCCACTTCATATTGAACTCTATGAGTTAGGAATGGGATAAAACTTCAGTTCATGTAGGTATCAAGGCAGGAGAGACTATATTTTTAGGAATATAGTGTAACTGCACAGGATACACATGGAGGAGATCGATTAACAAGGTCTATTGCCAATCAGGACAGTCCACTATTCTTCACACTAAGCATAGCTGGAGGTGCTGTCTCAATACTATGGAGGGTGATTGGTGATGAGAGACAGCTGAGGGACTTCTGGGAGTGGCTGAAGAGGTTGCTGGGTGGTGTAGTGAACTGGGAGCAGTCAGTACTCTGGAGACTGTGTACGCAGGCCGCCAGAGGGGGAGACAGAGGACTGCCACCTGACACAGTGTCTTCCATAGATCACATCCTGATCTTTTCAGGCCTCTTACCTTTTCTGCTAGGGTATCTGGAACCTCCTTAAAGATTTGGTCCACTCTCTCCAGAACTGAATCCACCTCGGGCTGCTTCACCTTCACTTCCTCCATCACCTGTTGCAGCAGACAGAACCTGGTGACAGTGCCTGAACCAGACAGTTGTCTCTTAGAAAATGTGAAGAGTGTCCCACCCTGGGCGGGGGCTCCTCTGGATTCTGCTCCAGCCCAGTCCGGGTCTTTGATGCCCAGACAGACAAATCGTCCAGACAGCCGCACAGCTTCATGAGTTCCCTGAGAAGAGCCTCGATCTCCAGCTGACGTTCAGGGAGAGCCCTGGACACCTAAAGAGGATGGCGTCACCAAGTACTCTCACAAGGGGGGGTTAGTAAATTTAACATCAAAGAAAACTATACCACGATAAAGTGGTAGTCTTTCCAGTCTTTCTGAAGTCTTTCCGGAGTCTTTACGAAGTCTGTCCGAAGTCTGTCCGGAGTCTGTCCAGTCTGTCCGAAGTCTTTCCGGAGTCTGTCTGGAGTCTGTCCAGTCTGTCCGAAGTCTTTCCGGAGTCTGTCAGGAGTCTGTCCAGAGTCTGTCAGGAGTCTGTCCGGAGTCTGTCCAGTCTGTCCGAAGTCTGTCCAGAGTCTGTCCGGAGTCTGTCCAGTCTGTCCGAAGTCTTTCCGGAGTCTGTCAGGAGTCTGTCCAGAGTCTGTCAGGAGTCTGTCCGGAGTCTGTCCGGAGTCTGTCCGGAGTCTGTCCAGAGTCTGTCAGGAGTCTGTCCGGAGTCTGTCCAGTCTGTCCGAAGTCTTTCCGGAGTCAGTCAGGAGTCTGTCCGGAGTCTGTCCAGTCTGTCCGGAGTCTGTCCAGTCTGTCCGGAGTCTGTCCAGAGTCTGTCAGGAGTCTGTCCGGAGTCTGTCCAGTCTGTCCGAAGTCTTTCCGGAGTCAGTCAGGAGTCTGTCCAGTCTGTCCGAAGTCTTTCCGGAGTCTGTCCGAAGTCTTTCCGGAGTCTGTCAGGAGTCAGTCCAGAGCATGTCCGGAGTCTGTTTGGAATCTTTCCGGATTCTGTCCAAAGTCAGTCTGAATTCTTTCTGAAGTCTTTCCAAAGTCAGTCCGAAGTATGTCCTGAGTCTGTCCAGAGTCTGTCCGGAGTCTGTCCAGAGTCTGTCCGGAGTCTGTCCAGAGTCTGTCCGGAGTCTGTCCGGAGTCTGTCCGGAGTCTGTACAGAGTCTTTCTGGATTCTGTCCAGAGTCTGTCCGGAGTCTGTCCGGAGTCTTTCCGGAGTCTGTCCAGAGTCTGTCCGGAGTCTTTCCGGAGTCTGTCCGGAGTCTGTCCGGAGTCTGTCCGGAGTCTTTCCGGAGTCTTTCCGGAGTCTGTCCGGAGTCTGTCCGGAGTCTGTACAGAGTCTGTCCGGAGTCTGTACAGAGTCTTTCCGGATTCTGTCCAGAGTCTGTCCGGAGTCTTTCTGGAGTCTGTTTGGAGTCTGTCCGGAGTCTTTCTGGAGTCTGTTTGGAGTATGTCCGGAGTCTTTCCAGAGTCCTCTATGATTTTTTTACACTTCTATGATGATGATGATGTTCTCTGACTACTTTAATTTTAGATATATGATCATCTAATTATTTTATTCCTTAAAGCAGAACTGTGTTAAGCAGGCAGCCAACAAGTCACACGATTACTTCAAGGTGAATTGGACCCATCACTTGTTCTGTTGAGGTTCTGTTCAGATGCTGCTTAGATTTTTTGTCTCCAGCTGACCTGAGACCAGCGCGTGTTGATCATCTTGATGTCTCTGAGCTTCTCGGCAGGAACAGAGACCTGAATCTGTCTGGAGTTCAAATCATTTATGGTTGCTTCTTTCTCAGGAAGTTGCTCTACATGTGTCTGAAACACAAACACACACACCCATACACATACACACACACACAGACAGACACCTCAGCACAGGTCTGGGCATGCTCAGTTCATAAGTATAACAGACGACCTTGTATGTCAGCCTCCCAGAAATGAGTGCAGTACCTGGACTTTGTCCAGTGTGTCTCTGATGTGCTGGGGTTCTGCAGGCTGCAGGGGGATCTTCAGAACTGCTTCAGCTTGGTCCAACCAGCCTGACATAGAACCCATGTCCTCCTGCAGCTGCACAGCTGCTGTTCTAGCTTCTGTAGACCTGCAGGATGAGGGAAAACCTTTAAGTTTTATTCCAGACTTTCTTCATCGTCTGACTTCACCAGAGAAGATCATGGGGGGAGGGGCTTTTTTATAAGACAGGCTTTCCACCCAAAATTCTATGCTGGTGTCTTCCATTTGTAGTTAAACTTACCCACTGAACCTGGGGAGGCTGCACACAATCAACCAGAGAATGTGTAAACATATAAAATGTTGAGCCAATCAGAAACACTTTTAGGAACACACACAGGCAAAGAACTCATACCTTCTCCGATGCTCCTGGAGCTGTTGGCAGACAGTGGTCCAGCAGGTGTTCAGCAGCCTTAGTTGTGTTCTCAGCTGCAGAGCATCCTCTGGGGTGCTCAGGTGGCAGATCTCTTCTCCTGCAGAGTTGATTCTGAAAATCACCCTCTCCTGAAGGGGCAGGGCCTCTGACAGCACCTACACACAGGTGCATCAGTGGAATGAAGACGAAGAACAGATCAGTTCCACCATATGTATCATCAGTCTGCAGTCACTCTGTATCATAAGTTCATTGTTGGGCTGTCAGTGTGTCATCGGGTCCATACGTGGAAAAACTCTAAAAGAATGCCTAGGGGTTAACATCACCACTTCACCACCAGATAATCATCACTTCATCACCATTTGACCATTAGACCATCGTCACTTTATGACCAAACCATCACCACTCCAATCATCAGACCAACACCACTTCACCATCAGACCATCACCACTTCATCATAGATAAATAAATAGACCATTTTTCCCTGGACTTAGCCATGTCAGTCGTAAAGAAAAACACAACCACCATACAAGAACTTGTGCAGTCTCAAGATTACATAAAACGAAAAATATGCCATTAGGATCTGCCTCAGACAAAATAAATGAACGTAAACCTAAAATCTACGTTTCTAATGAACATGAATTAGTTACTTGCTTGTCAGTTACCTGGAAAATAACTTCAGTACCTATAGTACTTTCACAAATACGTACATTGCTGTGTAATCCTGAATGTGTACGTGTGTGCAAACACAAATCAGGACAATTAGATATGTGTACACCAGTGTAACTCCATGTTTTCATGTTCACATGCTTGTATACCTAAGCATGTGCGTTCATGAGTTGTTTATACATGTCTGCACATGAGTG
The DNA here is from genome assembly GCA_014656515.1 of Oryzias celebensis. Classification (NCBI taxonomy): domain Eukaryota; kingdom Metazoa; phylum Chordata; class Actinopteri; order Beloniformes; family Adrianichthyidae; genus Oryzias; species Oryzias celebensis. The sequence goes on along the minus strand of BNCR01000019.1, from coordinate 50,029 downwards.
TAAATGTGGGCTGTCATGAATGTTTGTTTACATGTGTGCAGACATGAGCATTGACTTGTGTACTTAGTGTGTATTAATGGTTGTGTTGTAGTCACCCGAAGTTTCTGCCTCTGAGCTTCTGGCTGGGTTTCTGCCAGCTCCAGAGTGACCTTTGCATCAGCAAGCCACGCCTCCATGGCCTGCTGATCTGTCACAAACTTCTGCCACTTGGAGTTGCATTCCTGCCAACGCCTGGGGACACAAACCCACGCACGCACGCACACATATATGCTTGTGGGTAGGGGGGCATGTGTTTTGTGCTTCCATTCTTTACCGTCGGTCTCCTGACCTGTGTCGGTCCTGGTGCTGCTTGATGACTTTGTCCCAGTTGCTGCTCAGGAGGCCCGCCATCTCCCGGATTCTCTGAGCTTCCAGGGGCCGGGCCCCCAACACCACCTCCTCCCTACGGGCCAGTGCTGCCTCGACTGGCCCCCGGAGCATGGCGATGTTTTCTCCAACGTCCTGCAGGGACATGCAGATGGTGACCTAAGAGGAACCGGTCAATGTGTAACCTGAACAACTTCTGTCATTATTTCATCTGCGGCTTGATCTGCAGAAAGTCCTAAATGTTCTGATCATGCTCTGAACAACAAAAGTGTGTGGAACAACATCCATCTGACCTTCAGGCACTGATCCTGCTGACTCAGCTTATAAAAGGCAGCTGGCCAGAACTCAGGAGAGTTCAGCTGAAAGTCTGTCTGCGACAGTGAACGCAGCAGAGTCTGCAGCTCTGTGACAAAGTCCTGCAAACACACACAGAAAGCATCATAGAAAGTTCAGAAGGGAAACTATGGTGTACAGGAAGAAAACATGTCTGCTCATGCTGGAGTTTGTCAGAGCAGATCCAGATCTGATCTGATGATAAACTTCAGAACAAAGGAGAACAAAGTTCTGCATTTTTGGAGGAAGCCCAAACCAGGAGACCGATTAGAAATATCTGATGTGGATGAAGCTGTTGCATTTAATTTGAGGAGAAAACTCACTCATTGTGAGAAGATCATCCATGTCTAGACCTGCAGCATTTCTAAAATTTCAATCATATTTCTCCTTCCTATTTCACTCCGACTGCACATGGGGTGCAAATACTTCTGCTCACAGCATGAGAACAAAAGCTGAATTTGGAAAAGAAAAAAGTATATTAAAAGTGTTTCGAACATTTATTATACATTCATTCCGCTTAAAACAGTGAGTGAGCTGCTTATTAAAGAGCAAGAGTGTCACTCTGGGTGTGCAGGTGCTCTCAGCTGCATTAATTTTAGTCCATCCTACAGTCAGCTACTGTTTTATTCAGAAACTTTTACTTTAAGCATTAATAAAACACCTTTAACATGTATTTTTGATTATTTTTTGGTATGAATTTAGGTAATCTTCTGGTTTGCAACAGCTCCCCCCATGGAGAGCAGAACTACTGCAGGTGAAGAAGGTCAAAGTTCGTGTGGATCATCTTCACATCTTCAGTTCAGGGGGAACAGACAGATGTGGTTGCAAACAAACAATCTGAACTAATGAAGTCTTTACAAACATGTCAGGAGATTAAAATAAAATGTGTTTTTATCAGAACAATAAGAGACGATACAGCAATAATACACTTTCAGAGGTTAAATATTTATAAATGAATCTTAGGGGCAGCTTCTGACTGACTCCATAACATTTCAGTTCAGTTTAGACATGGTCATAAATACAACTATATTGATACACAATGAAGAGGCACAAAGACTCATGGTCCTTCATGGAACATTGTAAACCAGCAAGAACCATCATGAACCATTAAGAACCGTCACGAACCATCATGAACCGTCATGGACCATCATGGACCATCATGGACCACCATCGACCGTCATGAACCACCATGGACCACCATGGACCACCATGAACCGTCAAGGACCATTATGGACCATCATGGACCACCATCGACCGTCATGAACCACCATGGACCACCATGGACCACCATGAACCGTCAAGGACCATTATGAACCATTATGGACAATCATGAACCATCAAGGACCATTATGAACCATCGTGGACCAAAATTGTTTACAAAATACAATTTCAGAGAACAATCCATCAACCAAACAAAAGAGAAGACCTGGATTGAAGAGATAAATCAGATGGAAGTGCTGACTCTGTTTATTCAGAATGTCCCTTTCTGACCAGGAACTATTGCAGTTCAATGCAGACCATTTTTTTCTACTATTTTACATAAAGGGAGTCTTACAAATATGGCTTATTGTTTTATTTTTGATGTTTTATTAACTTTGGACTGTTTAGAAAATGTCCATAATTAACTGTATGGAAGTTATTGCAACTATTTGAATGTTATCTTTGTTCAGATTTCCATCCCAGTTAATCATGTTTACATTCATGGAAAGAAAGAAAGATGAACCGCTCATACAACAATTTAATGACATCTTTGCCTTTCTTCATTTCATGACTAGTGCATTAGAATATGTTTAGTACCCATTGATCATTGTTCTTTTGCAAAAGCAGATCCAGGTGAGGAAGCAGTACATTTTTAGTGACGTGCAAACATTTCACATTGTTAGATGTCTATTCTGACAGCTCATTGAACTGAAAAATAGAAATAACCAGGACAAGATAGTGTGAAAGTCTCATGAAAATGTAGTTTATACAGTTATAAGTACTCTAGCAGCATGGACAGAACAGGATCATCCCACATGCAAAGTGTGAACCACTCAAAATAGATATGAGGTTTACTACTAAAATCAAAACTTCCATGAAAAACAAACATGTTAATGTTCATACATGTGGTGAGTGTTGTTGTTTTTCCTCTTTATCTATTACTTTCATCATAAACGTCACTCTGACGACCCTTCCTTCAGCATCTCGTCTCCAGATCCAGAAGAAGCTGAGTCCAGATCCCTCAGCAGCTGGCCCAATGGCAGTCATTGGGGTGGGGGTAATACCTTCATTTCTGTGTCACAGGTTTAACAGAACCGGTGAGTCAGACCCCTGTATGAATGGAGGGATTCTTTGTAATGGAGTCCATCATTTCCCATTCAAACTGACGGGAAAATGCTTTTTCCTTGATGAACACAAACACATCACTGGAACTGACAGCTGTCATCATGTGAGGACCTATTGTTTATTTGAAAGCAGGAATCTATTCTTGTTTGATGTTCTATGTGCTTTAGGTTCTCTCTGTAGCAGTGTGTGCACATGCTGATGAATGCAACATCTATTTTTCTCTTCTGTTTCTGAACTGCTCCCTGTTTGAGGGTCGATTCCAGCTTGTTACTGTTGGAATGGAAAACACAGAGGAGAGACAGAACAGGATGAAAGGAGAACACAAAGCAAACAGCTGAAAGGCTGATCACTGGGGGACTAAGTTCTTACACCATCTCCTTCCATGGAGTTTCTTCTGAAACCTTTATGTTGGTTCAAGAATCCCAAGAAAATGTTTTTTTTTTAGATCTTGGTTGTGAATTGGTTCTTCATAAAAACAGAAATTTTCATTTTAGAAGATGGTAAAGAGAGAGCTGAGTAGATTTCATCTACGTTGAAGTTGGCAGTTCAAGGAAAAGGGACCTCAAGAAATAAAACAGACTGATTAGGAGAGCGGAATCCATTGTCGACGTGAGATTGGACACACTGGAGAAAATGGTGGAACAATGGACTGCAGCCAAATTCAGAGCAGTGATGAACAATAGCAGCCATCCCCTGAATAATGTCCCCGACCAAACAAAGGAGCTCCTTCAGTGAAAGGCTGCTGTTTCTGAAGTCTTCTTTTGAGCCGACTTCAATCAGGCTCCATAACCCTACTTTTGGTAGACCAGGACAGAGAAGCAGGAGTTCAGCATTATATTATTTAATATAAACTTTTAGACCAACTTTATCCTTTATTTATTGTTTTAGCAGATAAGGTATAGCATTTTTTTCTCTCTCAACTTATCTTGTGTGTGTGGGATTAGCAGACCCAATAATTCTCTTCAGGATAAAGTATTTTACACATGTGGACAAAATTGTTGGTACCCCTCAGTTAAAGAAGGAAAAACCCACAAAACTTACAAAAGTAACAATAAATAAAAATGTATTGAAAATTAAATAATCAAAATCAGCCATCACTTTTGAATTACTGATTAACATAATTATTTAAAAAAAACAAACTAATGAAACAGGCCTGGACAAAAATGATGGTACCTTTATAAAAGATTGAAAACTATTTGACCAGACTGACATGATTAACTCAGGTGTGTCCTTTAATTGACATCACAGGTGTTACCAAACTCATAATCAGTCAGTCTGCCTATTTAAAGGGAGACAAGTAGTCACTCTGCTGTTTGGTGAAAAGGTGTGTACCACACTGAACATGGACAACAGAAAGCCAAGGAGAGAATTGTCCCAGGACATCCGAAAACAAATGATAGATAAACATCTTAAAGGTAAAGGCTATAAGACCATCTCTAAACAGCTTGAACTTCCTGTGACAACAGTGGCTCATATTATTCAGAAGTTCAAGACCCACGAGACAGTGGCCAACCTCTCTGGACGTGGCCGCAAGAGGAAAACTGATGACAAATTGAAGAGACGGATCGTTGGAATTGTATCCAAAGAGCCCAGAACAACCTCCAAAGAAATGAAAGGTGAACTCCAAGGCCAAGGTACATCAGTGTCAGATCGCACCATTCGTCGTTGTTTGAGCCAAAGTGGACTTCATGGGAGACGACCAAGGAGGACACCACTGCTGAAAAACAATCCTAAAAAAGCCAGACTGGAATTTACAAAAATGCATGTTGACAAGCCCCAAAGCTTCTGGGAGAATGTCCTTTGGACAGATGAGACCAAACTGGAGCTTTTTGGTAAGGCACATCAACTCTATGTTCATAGACTCAAAAACCAAGCATCCGAAGAAAAGAACACTGTCCCTACGGTGAAACATGGAGGAGGCTCAGTCATGTTTTGGGGCTGCTTTGCTGCATCTGGCACAGGGTGTCTTGAATGTGTGCAAGGTCCAATGAAATCTGTAGACTATCAAGGCATTCTGGAGAGAAATGTGCTGCCTTGTGTCAGAAAGCTTGGTCTCAGTCGCAGGTCATGGGTCTTCCAACAGGACAACCATCCAAAACACACAGCCAAAAACCCCCAAGAATGGCTGAGAGAAAAGCGTTGGACTATTCTAAAGTGGCCTTCCATGAGCCCAGATCTGAATCCCATTGAACATCTGTGGAAGGAGCTGAAACATGCCATTTGGAGAAGACACCCATCAAACCTGAGACAACTGGAGCAGTTTGCTCATGAGGAGTGGGCCAAAATACCTGTTGACAGCTGCAGAACGCTCATTGACAAATACAGAAATCGCTTCATTGCAGTGATTGCCTCAAAAGGTTGTGCAACAAAATATAAAGTTATGGGTACCATCATTTTTGTCCAGGCCTGTTTCATTAGTTTGTTTTTTTAAATAATTATGTTAATCAACAATTCAAAAGTGATGGCTGATTTTGATTATTTAATTTTCAATAAATTTTTATTTGTTACTTTTGTAAGTTTCAAGTGATTTCAGTGAGAACTGTGGGTTTTTCCTTCTTTAACTGAGAGGTACCAACAATTTTGTCCACGTGTGTATCTCTCTCTCCTTCTATTTATATATCTATTTAAAACATACATTTTTAACTAGCTTGAATTAGATTTTCATTTTTCATCCACATTAACACTAAACACCATCATGTTTGACACCATGTTTTCAGGCTTCATATGAACTGATGGTTCCTGTTTGTTTTTCAACCTTTGTTTTTAATTATTTATTTGTTTATCTGTAATCTGTAATTTACTCAACTGATTTTTCCTTTATTTTATTTTAGTCATCTAGGTTTCTTATGCCATTGTCTTCTTTAAAACTCTAACCTCAAAGAATCTCAGAAAAATGTAAAAATAAAATACAAAAGTTCATCAAGTTTTACAGAAGAGAAATTTGCATTTAGTAGATGTTACTATAAAATCACCAGTTTTTAAAATGAATAGAATTCAAAGGACTTTCTGAAATGTTTGTGAACCACATCTGCCCACCGTCACCCAGGATGACCCCCTGAGCTTCAGAACTTCAGGAAAACAATTCAGGTATGATTGTAGTAATGATTTAGCGATTATCTTTTTAAATGTTGCTGGTAGTATTAGTAGTGATGCTCAGTGTTCATGAAGGAACGAGTTATGAAGGACGTGACCTACTTTATGTCATTTACGAAAAGAACCAAGGAACTGCTTGATGAAAATACCGCTGGTAAAACACCAGCGATGAAGACGTTGGTGATGAAGACGTTGGTGATAAAGTTGTTGGTGACACCTCTACAGTGTTTGTAAAGTGAAGCCAGTGTTGATGATGTCACCCTGGCAGTTCCTGTGAACTTTATCAGTTTTCTCTGCACCTTCTCTTCTGAAGTTCTGACACCTGCCATACTTGGACGCTGGTCCAAATCCGTAGGCGTCAGGACTCAGCAGGTCTATGAAAGTTGAACTGGTAGGTCAGAACGGACCAGCTGTGCATGCATTGTTTAAGAGGTTAAAACATGGAGGAGGGAACCCACCTGACTTTGGGCAGAGCTTGTGAGCTGAACACCATGAGTTCAAAGTGTATTTACTGTGACAGCTCTACCTTTGGGTTAGTTAGCGGTTGTTATGGTTAGCCGTTCTCGAACGGTTTTATCTGAACACATGGACATGGTGCCTTCAGGGACTCACACTTCGTCTTCTGAAGGGAGCGACGGCACCCTCCACTTCGTGCCAGCGGGTGTTCAGCTGCCGCTGACGAGGCTCCACCAGGCCGGCAGCTCCGGCCTCTGATAGCTGATTGGCTAAGTCCTGCACCGCCTTAAGCTCCTCCTTCTTCACTTCCAACTCTGACACAATTTCCTATTGAACAAAATAAACCAGGAAGGTCACTCGCTACAGGCTGGGGGCTGGGGGGCCAAGCACAAAGAAGCAAATGGAAATGCTGGAAGACACACGTATTAGTGATCGCTTCACAAATACACAGACGTTAAGGGGAAGGGGCCATGTTTGTGAGAGTTGGACAAAAACAATTACGGAGAGTCAGAGTTCAATGCTGAAGGTTTATTCACAACCAGGAGACACACTTATGCACGCACACACACACAGAATTTCAACATGTCCACTGCCACAGGTGAGTCTGAGGATGCAGGTGATTGTCTGCTTAGCGAAATGTCATAGTAATCATCTGAAAGTGAAAGACACACAAAGTCAGAAGCAAAAGTCAAAGCACGTTTCCTGTTTCACAGAATGGATGGATACGCTGAGCGCACGATAAGACCAGAATACACCTGTGTCCCCCAGGCACCTGAGACAGGAATGAGGTGGTGATTTTTCCAGACGGAACCTCAATTTCAATTCAATTCAATTTTATTTATATAGCCCAATATCACAGCCACAGCCGTCTCAATGGACTGATAAAAATGGACCGTCTCAACCTCGACTGCATCAGAAGACTGGACCGACTGAAGTCATTCGTAGGAAAATGGTTCACTTCCGGCTCCAACCAAATGAAGCCAATTCAGCCAATTCCAAACACAAAATCTGTCGAGCATTTCACTCATTTGATGTGAGACCGTCTACTTGTACTGAGACATCTGATTGGTCAGTTTATTACTTGAATAACTCGAACTACAGAAAAAACATCCTGAATTTTTTTTTTATCATGGAGATGTTGAAAATGTACCAGATGAAGAATGGTTATTCTGACCAATAGAATGACTGAGTAACAGCTTATTATTTCTCTATAGAAGTCTATGGGATTTTGGGGTACTTCCTGTTTGGAACGCCAGGGGGAGGGACCACTTAGTCCAATTCTCATTTATACAGTCAATAGGTGGAACTGAGAGGGATTTTTGTGTCAATGCATTTATAAAACAGGATGGAGTTTATTCCAATCAGTTACGCATGAACTAAAGCAGAACTCCATCATTAAAAACACAAGTTTCTTTCTGATTTTCTTTGTCAAACTATTCAGGCTTTAGATGACTAGTTTTAATGAAAACTATTCCAAACTTTTATCAAACTTGATGAAAGCTTTTTGATGCTGTTTTCTTCCTCAAACCAGGAACAAACACGGCTCAGAAAGCCTGAAAATAACTTCATCAAATGGTGTGAAACAGGAAACTTTAAGGAACCAAACATTTCCAGAACCCCGGAAATGAAAGCAGCTTGAAGACTAAAACTGAAGTGAATGGAAGATGATTCTGTCGTTCACCTTGACCCGCTCCCCCTCAGGGGGATCGGGCAGCTGGTCCACAGTCCTCTGGATCTCCTCCAGCCAAGCCAGCAGGTCATGTGACTTTCTCCTGTACTGGTACCACTGGGGGGCGATGGCCAAGGCCTTCTTGTTTCTCAGGATTCGTAGGTCCTGGAATGCAGACAGGATAGTTACGGCAATGACACCTGGTTCGACTTGGATCTCTTAGATCATTATGTGTTAATTCTGGGATCAAAATGAAAACATCTTTGAAAAAACGGGATGATACGGGTGGAGGCGGTCTGAGAACAGCTGCTGGCTGCAGCAGATCACTCCACCTTCACGGCGTTGTACTTGCTGTCCAGCAGGTGGAGCTTCATTTGGACTTGCTCGCGTTTCTCTGCATCTGGAGCTCTTCTCTGGAGGTTCTCTCCTCTCAGCAGTAAATCTTTGACGGCGCCCTCCTCACAGTTCTGTGCATGCAAAATGCATGTTAGCACTTGCACGTTCACCCCTCCCCTAAAACTGTGCCCAGGTGAAACCTTGTTTTCCTGGAAGTCCTCCTCTTTCAGGTTCTCCCCCTGGTTAGCCTCCTCCTCCAGCAGTTGCAGCCACACTTTGGCATCGTGGTGAAACTGCTGCAGCTCCTGGGCTGAGGCTGCCGTCTGTGTGCACATGCACAGACATGAGTGAGCCGTGAGCGGCGCTCTAACCTCCGGCGTGTTCACTCTGACGTACCGGTGCAGCAGCAATCCGCTGGGAGATGGCGGTGAACTTGTGCTGCAGCTGCTCCACCCTGGGCCCCACCTGGGCTTGGCAGTTCTCCCCTCTCGTTGACATGAGCTCCTGAGCCAGGCCCCCCACCTCCTCCACCCTGGCAGTGTTCAGCAGCAGCTCAGCGCGCAGCACCTGCAGCACAGACACGCATTCTGTCCTGCGCAATCACCATGGTAACACATTCATGATCCAACAGGTCCTAAACCTTCAGCACGGCGTCGTTGGGTCCCTGACTCTCGATCTCATCGATCTTCCTCTCTGCTCCGTCCGTCCACTCATTCACTTTCTTGATCTCTGCGTCCAGTTTCTGCATCTGCCGCTGGTAGTCCTGAGAGGAGAAGACGGGTTATGGACTCGGCTCAAAATCAGGCTTTTGAGCGTCCGCTTCCACTGAGCAGTCCTTAGAAACGGCATCTCAACACAGCATCACCTCACCAGCAGCAGATTTAGCCACTCCTCGGCTCTGGAGGTCACTGCGATCCAGTTGCAGTGCAGCAGGCTGACTTTGTCATCCACCAAACCGGCATGGTCGCGCAGGACCGCCTTCAGCGCCTCTGCCAGCTCCACCACGGCCTGCAGCTGCGGCTGGCGCCTCTCCGTCTCCCCATGGATGGACTAGCCGGCAAACACAAACTGACCTGAGTTTCCACGGAGGACTCTGACCCGGCTGCCTACCTCTGCGGGATTCGTACCTGCGCCCAGGCCACCTCGGCTTCCAGATCACTGGGCATGCCATCCACGGCAGAGCGCATGGTCAGCTCGGCGTCGGTGGCGGCCAGCCATTCTGTCAGTGCAGTCAGCTCCTTGCGCAGCTTCTTGGACAGTTTGAGGCTCTTCTCCAGCTCCAGTTTGCTCTCAGTGACCTGCAGGAGACACGGTCAATGGCGGGCTCTACGGTCCTGGACATGTGTGTGGACACCAACCTGAGCCCCCAGTTGGTTGTAGAGCAGCTTGAGGGCCGTCACTCTGTCGTCCAGCTCTTTGGGCTGCTCGGTCTGCTGCTTCTGAACAATCTGCCGGCCGGTCTTGATCACCGTCTCCACCTCGGCCTTCACCTCGCTCAGCAGCTTGTAGAGTTTCTATTGGACAGGAAGCACTTTAGCTCTGTGCACCTTTAGACCAGCAGAACATGCAGTTTCCCACCATGCACTGCTCCAACTGCGACTGCACCACGTCCTGCTCCACACTACGAATGTCCAGAAGCCCCACCTGACCCTTGACCCCAGCCAGCACCCGCTCACATTCCGCCAAGCGGGTCTCAAAGTTTGCCGGTTTCTGGAAGAACCGGAACTTGGTCCAGACGTCTGCCAGCATTTTCTGAGGGAGCAGTGAGGGATGTCACGGATACTGAGAGTGTGCACGTGTGACTTTGCACATCTGTGTTTGTGTACGCTTCTATGCACACCTGGGTCAGCTGGATCTCTCCCATAATCCTCTGGGAGTCCTGGTTCCTCCTCCTCATCTCCTCTAGAGTGACCTCATGGTTGCTCAGCTCTGTCTGGATTTTCTGTCACAAACACACAAACGCACACTTCAATGAACACACAAAAACACACTGCAGTGATTGTCTGAAATGTCCCTGAAATGTCCCTGAAATGTCTCTGAAACGTCTCTGAAACGTCCCTGAAATGTCTCTGAAATGTCCCTGAAATGTCCCTGAAATGTCCCTGAAACGTCCCTGAAATGTCTCTGAAATGTTTCTGAAATGTCACTGAAATGTCTCTGAAATGTCCCTGAAATGTCCCTGAAATGTCCCTGAAATGTCCCTGAAATGTCCCTGAAATGTTCCTGAAATGTCTCTGAAACGTCTCTGAAACGTCTCTGAAACGTTCCTGAAATGTCACTGAAATGTTTCTGAAATGTCACTGAAATGTCACTGAAATGTCTCTGAAATGTCCCTGAAATGTCCCTGAAATGTCCCTGAAACGTCTCTGAAACGTCTCTGAAACGTCTCTGAAACGTTCCTGAAATGTCACTGAAATGTCCCTGAAACGTCTCTGAAATGTCCCTGAAATGTCCCTGAAACGTCCCTGAAATGTCTCTGAAACGTCCCTGAAATGTCTCTGAAATGTTTCTGAAATGTCACTGAAATGTCACTGAAATGTCACTGAAACGTCTCTGAAACGTCTCTGAAATGTCCCTGAAACGTCCCTGAAATGTCTCTGAAATGTCCCTGAAATGTCCCTGAAATGTCTCTGAAATGTTTCTGAAATGTCACTGAAACGTCACTGAAATGTTCCTGAAATGTCACTGAAATGTCCCTGAAACGTCTCTGAAATGTCCCTGAAATGTCCCTGAAATGTCCCTGAAATGTCCCTGAAACGTCCCTGAAACGTCCCTGAAACGTCTCTGAAATGTCCCTGAAATGTCCCTGAAATGTCCCTGAAACGTCCCTGAAACGTCCCTGAAACGTCTCTGAAACGTCTCTGAAACGTCTCTGAAATGTCCCTGAAACGTCCCTGAAATGTCCCTGAAACGTCCCTGAAACGTCTCTGAAACGTCGCTGAAACGTCTCTGAAACGTCCCTGAAACGTCCCTGAAACGTCTCTGAAACGTCCCTGAAACGTCTCTGAAATGTCCCTGAAATGTCCCTGAAACGTCTCTGAAACGTCCCTGAAACGTCCCTGAAACGTCTCTGAAACGTCGCTGAAACGTCTCTGAAATGTCCCTGAAACGTCCCTGAAACGTCTCTGAAACGTCCCTGAAACGTCTCTGAAATGTCCCTGAAATGTCCCTGAAACGTCTCTGAAACGTCCCTGAAACGTCTCTGAAACGTCCCTGAAACGTCTCTGAAATGTCCCTGAAACGTCCCTGAAACGTCTCTGAAACGTCCCTGAAACGTCCCTGAAACGTCCCTGAAATGTCCCTGAAACGTCTCTGAAATGTCCCTGAAACATCTCTCAGCTATTTTGCAGGTTCTTCTCAGACCTCCAACTTCAGATTCCTGTGTTTGTTCACAGACGTCCCCAGAAACATTCAAGTGATGAAGAGGACGAGTCTTCATCATCACTACCTGGGCCTCCTGGGGAATCTGCAGAGCGTCTATGTGGTCGGCGAGGTACGAGGACAGGCGGCGGTCCGTGTTGGCCAGAGAGTCCTGGATGTGTCCAAGGGTTCGGTCGTTCTCCTGAGCTCGCTGGAGGCTGCTCTGTAGCTCGCTCCTCTGGAGCGCAGCCTGAGGAGCACACAGACGTTTTCAGACTATTTCCCACAATGCTCTAGTTCACCACACAGTGGAACAACAAATTTGGATCAGTTAAATGTTGACTAACACAAACAACTAAAAACACACACAAAGACACAAAGGAACAGACACACAAAGACACAAACACACAAAATAGACAAAGGCACAGAAAAAACATACAAAGACACAAAGGCACAGACACACAAAATAGACAAAGGCACAGAAAAAACATACAAAGACACACAAAGACACAGACACACACAATAGACAAAGGCACAGAAAAAACATACAAAGACACAAAGGCACAGACACACAAAATAGACAAAGGCACAGAAAAAACATACAAAGACACAAAGGCACAGACACACAAAATAGACAAAGGCACAGAAAAAACATACAAAGACACAAAGGCACAGACACACAAAATAGACAGAGGCACAGAAAAAAAACACACAAAGACACAAAGGCACAGACACAAAAAAACAGAGACACACAAAATAGACAAAGGCACAGAAAAAAGATACAAAGACACAAAGGCACAGACACACAAAATAGACAAAGGCACAGAAGAAGCACACAGAGGCACAAAACACAAAGACAGACAGTACCGTGCTGTAAGGACTGGTGAGTTTCTGCCTCATGTCGCTCAGCTCTTTCACATCCACAAACTGCAAACTGACTAGAACTGTAGGACTAGTTTGAAACAAAGCTGCTGCCTCATGCGCATGCACGTGCACAAGAAAGACAGCTCTGCAGGAGAACTTTGTAATCTCCCATGAGGATAAAGACTAAATATAGAGCAGAAAGCTGCTCCTCACTGCAGGTTTTTCTGATGTAGACACCCTTGTCTGCATCTCCACGGCACCAATGGAGCTAAACGTACAAAACTCTGCCAGGATCCCAGACATCAACTCTACCAGATTCAGGAGGGATCTGATGATTGCTCATAATTTATCATGATTTCTCTTGATTTTTCATGTGTCATCTTCACACAGCTGGAGGTCTGTGCTTTTTTGCGCTCTCAGGAATACATGAAATAAGTCATAGAATCCAGAGTGTCTTCTGTTAGGCTTTAGGGTCTGCTGACGGTTAAAACCTGAACCAGTCTGGACTGGACCCTTTGTTCTTCTGAGTCTGAGCTACTTATATTCTTTACAGTGAGTCACAACACTCAATAGGCATTAGCTTACACACGCACAAACGTGGAACACAGACAGAAACATTCCAGCTGTTGTAAATAAACAAATGCAACCAATGAACTTCTTCTGGATGGATCAATTCTCAGAGATGTCTGAAATACGTTACAACCTGTCTCCTAGTCTCTCCTAGGTGCCTCCTAGTGACTCTTAGTGACTCTTACTGTCTCAGAGTGTCTCCTAGTGTCTCTTAGTGTTTCCAAGTGACTCTTAAGTGTCTCAGAGTGACTCCTAGTTTCTCTTAGTGTTTCCAAGTGACTCTTAGTGTCTCAAAGTGTCTCAAAGTGTCTCCTAGTGTCTTCTAGTGACTCTTCGCGTCTCCTAGTGACTCTTAGTGTCTCTTAGTGTTTCCAAGTGACTCTTAGTGTCTTCTAGTGTCTCTTAGTGTCTCCTAGTGTCTCTTAGTGTTTCCAAGTGTCTCTTAGTGTCTCAAAGTCTCTCCTAGTGTCTCTTAGTGTCTTCTAGTGACTCTTCTCGTCTCCTATGGACTCTTAGTGTTTCCAAGTGACTCTTAGTGTCTCAAAGTCTCTCCTAGTGTCTCTTAGTGTCTCCTAGTGTCTCTTAGTGTGTCCAAGTGTCTCTTAGTGACTCTTAGTGTTTCCAAGTGTCTCTTAGTGTCTTCTAGTGACTCTTCGTGTCTCCTAGTGACTCCTAGTGTCTCTGAGTGTCTCCTAGTGTCTCTTAGTGCTTCCAAGTGTCTCTTAGTGTCTCCTAGTGTCTCTTAGTGTTTCCAAGTGTCTCTTAGTGACTCCTAGTGACTCCTAGTGTCTCTTAGTGACTCCTAGTGTCTCTTAGTGCTTCCAAGTGTCTCTTAGTGTCTCTTAATGACTCCTAGTGTCTCTACGTGTCTCCTAGTGTCTCTTAGTGCTTCCAAGTGTCTCTTAGTGTCTCTTAATGACTCCTAGTGTCTCTTAGTGTCTCTACGTGTCTCCTAGTGTCTCTTAGTGTTTCCAAGTGTCTCTTAGTGACTCCTAGTGACTCCTAGTGTCTCTTAGTGACTCCTAGTGTCTCTTAGTGCTTCCAAGTGTCTCTTAGTGTCTCTTAATGACTCCTAGTGTCTCTTAGTGTCTCTACGTGTCTCTAAGTGACTCCTAGTTTCTCTAAGTGTCTCCTAGTGTCTCTTAGTGTTTCCAAGTGTCTCTTAGTGACTCCTAGTGACTCTAAGTGTCTCCTAGTGACTCTAAGTGTCTCCTAGTGACTCTAAGTGTCTCCTAGTGACTCTTAGTGTCTCCTAGTGTCTCTTAGTGTGTCCAAGTGTCTCTTAGTGACTCTTAGTGTTTCCAAGTGTCTCTTAGTGTCTTCTAGTGACTCTTCGTGTCTCCTAGTGACTCCTAGTGTCTCTGAGTGTCTCCTAGTGTCTCTTAGTGCTTCCAAGTGTCTCTTAGTGTCTCCTAGTGTCTCTTAGTGTTTCCAAGTGTCTCTTAGTGACTCCTAGTGACTCCTAGTGTCTCTTAGTGACTCCTAGTGTCTCTTAGTGCTTCCAAGTGTCTCTTAGTGTCTCTTAATGACTCCTAGTGTCTCTACGTGTCTCCTAGTGTCTCTTAGTGCTTCCAAGTGTCTCTTAGTGTCTCTTAATGACTCCTAGTGTCTCTTAGTGTCTCTACGTGTCTCCTAGTGTCTCTTAGTGTTTCCAAGTGTCTCTTAGTGACTCCTAGTGACTCCTAGTGTCTCTTAGTGACTCCTAGTGTCTCTTAGTGCTTCCAAGTGTCTCTTAGTGTCTCTTAATGACTCCTAGTGTCTCTTAGTGTCTCTACGTGTCTCTAAGTGACTCCTAGTTTCTCTAAGTGTCTCCTAGTGTCTCTTAGTGTTTCCAAGTGTCTCTTAGTGACTCCTAGTGACTCTAAGTGTCTCCTAGTGACTCTAAGTGTCTCCTAGTGACTCTAAGTGTCTCCTAGTGACTCTTAGTGTCTCCTAGTGACTCTTAGTGGCTCTTTGCTTTCAAACATCAACACTTTTAGCGTTGAAAAAAAAAACTTTTTCATGAATCTATACGAAGACTCCCGCAACAAATGAATCAAGTCAGTAATGGTTATTCACCCTCGCCATCAGTTCATCCCATCGAGTATTGAACACGTCCAGTTTCTGCTGAATCAGCTCATCCAGAACCCCTCCGTCCATTAAGGTCTGGGCCAGCTCTCGGATCTGGTTCCTATTGTCTTCTGGGTGCTGGAGGAGAACCTCCAAACTCTACAAAAAGAACATGGACAAAGAAGCTGCATCAGCAAATGGAGATTTTCTGAAGCTATCAATTCCATCCATGTTTTTATAGATTTAAACTGTTTATGGAGACTCGTTTTTACTCCTTCTCCTGGGAGGAATCAGTGCTTCTTTACTCATGTTCTTCTACTGCTCCTCAGATGAGTGGAGAGACCTTTTCTATAGACAAAGGCTGGAACAGGTCACCCTGATTAGAGCTGGGGATCTACTTCATGTGTCAGCTCTTCTTTGAACAAAAATCCAGGCGCTCCTCAGGAGTTCCCTATTGGTGGTCTCCTGCTCTTCTGTGCTCTGTCCTTTTGTGTGTGTGTGGTTTTTTTTTTTTTTTTTTGGGGGGGGGTGTTTAGTACCCTTAATAACCCTGGAAAGTATAGACTTGAAGATTGTTTCCTGCCTGGTGCTTTGTCGTGGATTGGAACAGTTTTTGTCTCCACTGTCTGCTGGATTTTGAAATGGAATGCAATTGAATATTTTTCTGGTTCTAAGACCTTATTTTCTCAGACACGTGTCTTATGTTCTAAGACACAAATGAGGGCAATAATGTTCCTCTGATGGAACCCTGTTTTCTTACAAGTTCTTCTTCATTTTTCTCTGCGTTCACTAAAATCCAGTTGAGTTAACTGCAGCTCCTGAAGTTTCTTCTCAGTTTGGTTTCTGTAGTGTGATTACTCCTTTCTTTTCCTGTTGTGATTGGTGGACATGAGGTCCTGAACAGTGAAAGTGGGTTTCCTGTAAGTCTCAGTCACATCCATCCATGTTCACTCCTGGAGATGCATTTCTCCAGAACGAGCAACATCAGGTTCTGGTGAAAGAAAGAACACGGTGCAGCTCCTCACTCCTCTGTTTACTCACATCCAGTGCCTCCTGCAGCTCCTCAGTCCCTTCATGGAGTTTTTCCGTCTCATCGAGCTTCTGCTCCAGCTGATCCAGGAAGGTGTTTTCCTGCTCCAGGTACGACAGCAGCTCACACCAGCATGCCCACACCTCCTGAAAACGTCCACAGAGAAACAAAGTCTTTGTGCTGAACCCCAAAGAAGCTGAAGCTGAAACATTCAAAGCCTCCAGCTCTTGTGTCTATAGTTAGTCCACTTAGTCATGAAGAGGAAAGGAAGCATTTGTTTCTGCTGGACCTTCACGATGTTAAAGAAGGAGCAAACATCAAACTGAACCTCCAGGGTTTTGCATTTCCCATCCAGGCGGCTGCACAAGCGCTGGTAGTTGGCTGTGAGGACCTCCAGTTCTGAGCGCAAAGCATCATGGGATGTGGGAGGGGCCTTTCCAATGAAACTGTTGACACTGTCAGTTAGAAGTTTAACCTTCAGCTCTTTGGAGTGGACTTCTTCCTGGGCCCGCTGGTGCACAGAAAGAGAACACAGATCTTCATCAAATAGAACCTGGTGAGAGGCAAAGCATCTGTTCATTCTAAGGTAACCTTTAAATCTTCCTAGGTCTGTCCGAGGCAGATGTGTGACTATAACTGATCTGGGAATCTACTTCGTCACCCCTGACCACCAGAGGTACAAGCACTGAGCCATCACTCTAGTACCTGCACAGGTCTAAACATGAATAGAAACAGCCACATGTCATAGTGTCTATGTATAGAGTCTATTAGCAGGTGTCTCTGGAGTCAGAGTCCTATTTCATCATCTCGTAAAAACACAGGATTAATGGCTGCCACAAGAAGGCGACAGAGCAACCTGACACTTTTTCAGAGATATCAGAGGATGGAACTCACAAAAAGTACCTCGGGCCAGTTGTGCTGAGACATGTTGGTCTGTTTTAAAAGACATTGGTTTATGTTTGTGTAGATTTTTAGTTACATATTTGTGTAAATGACACATTTGTTGGTCTGTTTTCTAGAACATATTTGTCTATATTTCAGTAACTGTGAGTTCATCCGTCTATGATCAGCTTCACCTTCAGCTCCTCCACAGCTCTGCTCAGCTCTTCAGGACTCTTGTAGGTGAAGTCTCTCTCCAGGTAGTCTTCCTCAGCCTGGTTGATCCATTCCTGCATCTCCTGCATCTCCTTCCTCAAGGCCATGGTCTTGTCCAGCCCACCTTTCAGAGCAGACTTCTTGGCGTAGGCCTGGACAAAGCAGAGGAATCATAGGAATGTTTTCCAGCAGGTGTTGGAAGACCTGATGTTTCTCACCTGTTTGCAGACGATCTCCCACTGAGCATTGAGTTCGTCGAGCTCCTTCTGGATGTGGGTGGCAAACAATGGCTCCGCCTCCTTTTTAAGGTACAGGCCTACTTCATTGATGCCGTTGAGGCTTGGCTGGATGGTATGGATGTCATTCACCAGAGCCTGTTGGGTCAGAGGTCAGGGTGGAAGTGACAGGCGTAGTTTACATTGATTGACTTGATGATCCTCCTTCTCACTGTGCACTGCTCCAGCTGTTTCTCCAGAGCTTCAGAGTCTCCCAGTGCAGGCCACTCCTCGTTCAGAAACACGTCCACGTCCGCCATCCACTTCTTCAAGGACTTTACATCGTTCTGGAAAAACAGACACACTTTAGGACTTCAAACCTGATCCCTGTCAAGGTGTGGCTGTGGGCAGGGCCTCAGTCTCACCTGGAACTGCATCAGCTTGGCCATGAGCTCCTGGATCCGCTCTGCATTGTTGGTGAGGGTGGAGCCCAGGCGTCGCCAGCGAGCTAAAATGGCGTCCATCTCTGCTCGATACCTGCAGACAGAGTGTAGAAGCAGAAGAATGAAGAAGAATGAAGGAAGCGACAGAAATAAAGGAGAAAAGACATGATAAAGAAGAGCAAAGAAGCAGCAGAAAAAAGACATGACCTAATGACATCACACTGGCAGTTTACCATGTCATAATTAGTCTGGAATCTCAATCTTGTCCAGCCTTTTTCTAACATTAGAGTTTCTTTCAGTTTTCTTCCACTTAAACGTCATGTAAATATTTTTAAAGTCAAGATTTTCTTCTCCTTACTCCTCTCTGCCGCTCCTCTTTCCTGGTAAGTCCAACTTCAGCATCATTTTACCAACATCATTACTGTTTATCCTTTCAATGCGTCCAAACATCTCTATCAACTTCCTGCTTTGATCTCCAAAACATCTGACAAAAATAATGCAACCACAAGGGGGCGTAATCCAAGTCTGGTGTGCTGTTTAGTCTGAATGAATGCAAGGCTGTGTCAGCAAGGGCGCAAGACAAAAAAAAATGGATGGATGGATGGATGGATGGATGAATGGATACATGGATGGATGGATGAATGGATACATGGATGGATGGATGAATAGAAGGATGGATAAATGGATGGATTGATGAATGAATGGATGAATAGATGGATGAATGGGTGGATGGATGAAAAAATAGATGGATGAATGGATGGATGGATAAATGGATATGATGGATATGAATAGATGGATTGATGAAAAGATGGATGGATGGATGTATAAATGGATGGATGAATGAATGGATGGATGGATGAATGAATGGATGGATGAATGGATAGATGGATAAATGGATGGATGAATAGATGGATGGATGAATGGATGGATAAATTGATGGATGGATGAATGGATAAATGGATGGATGGATAAATGGATGGATGAATGGATGGATGGATGGATGAATAGATGGATACATGGATAAATGGATGGATGAATGATGGATGGATATATGGATGGATAAATGGATGACTAGACGGATTGAATGGATGGATGATTTTATTGATGAATGGATGGATGGATAAATTGATGGATAAATGGATGACTAGATGGATTGAATGGATGGATGATTTTATTGATGAATGGATGGATGGATAAATTGATGGATAAATGGATGGATGGATGAATGAATGGATGAATAGATGGATGAATGGGTGGATGGATGAAAAAATAGATGGATGAATGGATGGATGGATAAATGGATATGATGGATATGAATAGATGGATTGATGGAAAGATGGATGGATGGATGTATAAATGGATAGATGAATGAATGGATGGATGGATGGATGAATGAATGGATGGATGAATGGATAGATGGATAAATGGATGGATGAATAGATGGATACATGGATAAATGGATGGATGAATGGATGGATGGATGGATGGATGAATGGATGAATGGATGGATGAATGGATGGATGGATAAATGGATGGATGAATAGATGGATACATGGATAAATGGATTGATGAATGATGGATGGATATATGGATGGATAAATGGATGGATGAATAGATGGATACATGGATAAATGGATGGATGAATGGATGGATGGATGGATGGATGAATGGATGAATGGATGGATGAATGGATGGATGGATGGATAAATGGATGGATGAATAGATGGATACATGGATAAATGGATTGATGAATGATGGATGGATATATGGATGGATAAATGGATGACTAGATGGTTTGATGGATCTTTAAATGATTTTGTTTATGATTATTATATTGTCCTTAGTGTTCCATTAACTTTTAAGCTTTTTCCATTGAAGGTTTTGCATTTCTCTTCTTTAACGTTCCTTCCTGTGTCTTTTCTCTGCAGTAAGATTTGGTTTGGTAACATCAATGCTTCCATCGAGGTTTGAAATGGGTACCTTAGTTCTGCTGTTTATAAGTAAAGATTTGTGCCGGTCCTAGAAAAGCTTTAATGCAGACTCCGCCCCCCACCTCAGTCCTGCTGCAGGACCACATCACATCTGACACCACAAGAACCACAGATCTAAAGTAAAGTCCATTCGAATCTGGAGAGATGAACACCCCTCCCCCGACTGGTCCAGACTTACTTCTGACAAATGTCTGGTGGAGCTTTCTGGAATACTTGTTCCACTGTGGAGGTCAGGTAGTCCACCTCCCCCTGGTGTTCAGCCAGAGCCACCTGGAGAGCCTAAAGAGAAACACCACCACCTTCAGGTCAAAGAAGGAACTGCAGCAGTCAGGTTCTTTTGATTCAGTTCTCTACTGCTCTGCTCAGCTGGAACTGCAGGTTGCAGATCAGCATCAGAACATCAAGCATCATCAGAGAAGATGATGGAGATGATAAGCTGTAGACTCCATCAATAATACAATCTCAGAGTTTAATTTTCAGCTCATCTGATGATCATCAGTAGATCAAACATCAGCCAATCACCTGCAAGAAGCATCTCTGAAACTGAACTGGAGAAGAAGAGGAAATGTGTGTGATTGCAGAGGAGGCGGGGCTTACTTGAACATCCGCCAGCCTCTGCTCCATGACGGGGTAATCGGTCACTGCCGTGGAGGGGACGGCCATCTTGGCCTCGCACTGCTGCATCCATGCCAACAGAGTGGAAATGGTGTCCTTGTAGCGAGCAGGAGGCAGACTTTCCAGCACTGCAGGAGCATAGACATTCACTCAGCAGGGAATATCTGGACCAAACAACACCTTCAGAACGCTGAAGAAGTACTGAAACAGTCCAAGACTGTGAAACAGTCTGGATGTTCTCATCTTCAAACATCTCCAACCACAGAGGTGGAGCGCTGCAGATGTCCTACAAACATCAACCATGGCGTGAGGTTCTCCTGACACCATGAATGATGAATGATGCTTTTGGGTGGGACGGTTCTGTTTGAGATTCAGACTGCATTAGTCTTCCATGATGTCTGGAACCAGAGGTTCTGGAGAGGAACCCAACAACAGCAGATGCAGCAGCTCCTGTGGGGTCTCACCCAGCTGCAGCTGTCTCTCTCTGGCCCGCAGGTCCTCCAGGACCTTCAGATAATGCTCTTTGAAGGCGTGGATGTCAGCATCCAGAAAGGTGGAGGAGTCCTCCTCTCCCTCCTTCTCCTCCTTCAGCTCCTTCAGTCGTTGCTCCAGCAGCTCCACCTGCAGCTGCAGCGAGGACAGGCGAGCGATCTCCTCCTGTTGGGACGGACAGGAGTCTGTTAGTGGTCTTTGTCCATCTGCTGGACCTCTGCTTGATCCTAAAACAGATGTTCTAGAGGTCTTCTGTTGGCTGGATTTATATGTTTTACTTTAGAACAGAAGGTCACTTGATATGTTTTCATGTTTGCCTTCATTTCTTTTTTGCATAAACTGAAATCAATTAATTGGACATGAATCAATATTTTAGCATCGCTACAACATGAAGATGACACAACGAAGTGAAATGACATCTGCTGTTCCAAAGCAGATAAACGACATACAGACACATGAGCTCACATGCAAACGGTGTTGAAGGGAAAGGCATAGAGCGAAGACAACAGCACAGACGCTCACAAACACACAAAAAACATGGAGTCTAGAATGAACACACATCACTATTCCACTAATTGTTGTCCTGCATCTTCGTATGTCACATTCTCAGTATGTTTGTCTCTCAGATGTTCCAGGATTTTTCATCTCTTTCCTGTCCTCTCAGGCCTGCTTTAACCTGATAGCTGCCTTTGAGTGCTGTAGGGTCAAAGCTCAAGTTTGGGCTGAAGTTTAGATCAGTCAGTCACATATCTGCAAGTATGTTAGGAAGCTGAGATGAAACTTTATGTCTTTGTCGTGAAGGTCTGGATACCTTAGACTTGGACCCTTCTGATCCCAGAAAGGAACTGTAGTGAGAGGACTGTAAACATTTATGAACGTATCTGTGGTTCTGAGGAGGTTCTGGTTCTACAGTTGGTTTGTATGGAAGCATCCCTAACGTTGGCATGCAGAGCTGAAACAACAGAAATACTTACAGCATGGAGCTGTCAGGAAGCAGCAAAGACACAAAGAGCAGCCTCATCAGTTCACACAAACAAGAGGAAGAACACAGCTTCAGAAACACAACTTCGCCCACCCGACAGCGGTCCAGCTGCACTTTGAGGGGTTCTGGTTCTGTTGCTGGGGGGGCCTGGACCTTCAGCCAATTCTCACTGCTGTCCACCGCCTGCTCGCACTGCTGGAACAGGCTGTAGAAGGCCAGAACCTAAAGCCCGCCACGACGAGGAGAAGATTTCAGTCTCTGCTCAAAGCTGGAGACACACTAGAAGATCACGGAGCTGTTCTTCATATGAAAACTAACAGGAAGTAGCTAGCTGGACATGTTTAGACAGCTGGTGATGTCACAGCGGCGGTGACACTCTCTGACTGCTCTCTGAAACATTTTACTGTAAAAACTAACCTTCTGGTTATAACCTTTGAAGAAAAAATCACGTGTACATGCACGGGTACCTTTGTCTGGTAGGCCAGCCAGGCCAGCCTGTCTGCCAGCAGCCCGCAGAACCCCAGCCAGCGCTGGTTCAGCTGATCCGCCGCCTGAGCGATGTCATCAGCCCGACTCCCCTCTGGAGCAGTCGGTAACAGGAACATGCAGTTAGGTTCTATCAGAGATAGAGCAAGAACCTCCTTTCTGAAGAAGACTCAAGAGGAGGAACATGCAGTTAGGTTCTATCAGAGATACAGCAAGAACCTCCTTTCTGGAGAAGACTCAAGAGGAGGAACATGCAGTTAGGTTCTATCAGAGATACAGCAAGAACCTCCTTTCTGAAGAAGACTCAAGAGGAGGAACATGCAGTTAGGTTCTATCAGAGATAGAGCAAGAACCTCCTTTCTGAAGAAGACTCAAGAGGAGGAACATACAGTTAGGTTCTATCAGAGAAACAGCAAGAGACTTAGGAGGAAGAACATGCTGTTAGGTTCTATCAGAGATACAGCAAGCACCTCCTTTCTGGAGAAGACTCAAGAGGAGGAACATGCAGTTAGGTTCTATCAGAGATACAGCAGGAACCTCCTTTCTGGAGAAGACTCAAGAGGAGGAACATGCAGTTAGGTTCTATCAGAGATACAGCAAGAATCTCCTTTCTGAAGAAGACTCAAGAGGAGGAACATGCAGTTAGGTTCTATCAGAGATACAGCAGGAACCTCCTTTCTGGAGAAGACTCAAGAGGAGGAACATGCAGTTAGGTTCTATCAGAGATACAGCAGGAACCTCCTTTCTGAAGAAGACTCAAGAGGAGGAACATGCAGTTAGGTTCTATCAGAGATACAGCAAGAACCTCCTTTCTGAAGAAGAGTCAAGAGGAGGAACATACAGTTAGGTTCTATCAGAGAAACAGCAAGAGACTTAGAAGGAAGAACATGCAGTTAGGTTCTATCAGAGATACAGCAAGCACCTCCTTTCTGGAGAAGACTCAAGAGGAGGAACATGCAGTTAGGTTCTATCAGAGATACAGCAAGAACCTCCTTTCTGGAGAAAACTCAAGAGGAGGAACATGCAGTTAGGTTCTATCAGAGATACAGCAAGAACCTCCTTTCTGAAGAAGACTCAAAAGGAGGAACATACAGTTAGGTTCTATCAGAGAAACAGCAAGAGACTTAGGAGGAAGAACATGCTGTTAGGTTCTATCAGAGATACAGCAAGCACCTCCTTTCTGGAGAAGACTCAAGAGGAGGAACATGCAGTTAGGTTCTATCAGAGATACAGCAGGAACCTCCTTTCTGGAGAAGACTCAAGAGGAGGAACATGCTGTTAGGTTCTATCAGAGATACAGCAGGAACCTCCTTTCTGGAGAAGACTCAAGAGGAGGAACATGCAGTTAGGTTCTATCAGAGATACAGCAGGAACCTCCTTTCTGGAGAAGACTCAAGAGGAGGAACATGCAGTTAGGTTCTATCAGAGATACAGCAGGAACCTCCTTTCTGGAGAAGACTCAAGAGGAGGAACATTCAGTTAGGTTCTATCAGAGATACAGCAGGAACCTCCTTTCTGGAGAAGACTCAAGAGGAGGAACATGCAGTTAGGTTCTATCAGAGATACAGCAAGAACCTCCTTTCTGGAGAAAACTCAAGAGGAGGAACATGCAGTTAGGTTCTATCAGAGAAACAGCAAGAACCTCCTTTCTGAAGAAGACTCAAGAGGAGGAACAAACAGTTAGGTTCTATCAAAGAAACAGCAGGAGACTTAGGAGGAAGAACATGCAGTTAGGTTCTATCAGAGATACAGCAAGCACCTCCTTTCTGGAGAAGACTCAAGAGGAGGAACATGCAGTTAGGTTCTATCAGAGATACAGCAAGAACCTCCTTTCTGGAGAAAACTCAAGAGGAGGAACATGCAGTTAGGTTCTATCAGAGATACAGCAAGAACCTCCTTTCTGAAGAAGACTCAAGAGGAGGAACATGCAGTTAGGTTCTATCAGAGATACAACAAGAACCTCCTTTCTGAAGAAGACTCAAGAGGAGGAACATGCAGTTAGGTTCTATCAGAGATACAGCAAGAACCTCCTTTCTGAAAAAGACTCAAGAGGAGGAACATGCAGTTAGGTTCTATCAGAGATAAAGCAAGAACCTCCTTTCTGGAGAAGACTCAAGAGGAGGAACATGCAGTTAGGTTCTATCAGAGATACAGCAGGAACCTCCTTTCTGGAGAAGACTCAAGAGGAGGAACATGCAGTTATGTTCTATCAGGGATACAGCAAGAACTTATTTTATGGAGAAGACTCAAGAGGAGGAACATGCAGTTAGGTTCTATCAGAGATACAGCAGGAGATTCAGGAGGAAGAACATGCAGTTAGGTTCTATCAGAGATACAGCAAGAACTTCCTTTCTGGAGAAGACTCAAGAGGAGGAACATGCAGTTAGGTTCTATCAGAGATACAGGAAGAACTTATTTTATGGAGAAGACTCAAGAGGAGGAACATGCAGTTAGGTTCTATCAGAGATACAGCAGGAGACTCAGAAGGAAGAACATGCAGTTAGGTTCTATCAGAGATACAGCAAGAACCTCCTTTCTGGAGAAGACCCAAGAGGAAGAACATGCAGTTAAGTTCTATCAGAGATACAGCAGGAACCTCCCTTCTGGGGGAGGTGGAGGAACATGCAGTTAGGTTCTATCAGAGAAACAGTAGGAGACTCGGGAGGAGGAACATGCAGTTAAGTTCTACGGAGGAGAAACATCAGGGATGATAGTGAAGGTCCGAGTCTTTTTGTTTTTCTTCTCTGCTGGTATTCTGAAGTTCGCTGTCCTGCAGCTTCTTCATTCAAAGAAGAGCCATGAGAGTTTGATGGAACAGAGGAGTAAAAACGAACTGATAAAAGGAGGAAACGAGTAGTGGACCTCAGCTCATCGTTTTGTGTCTCAGTAGGACAGAGCACCATCATCCCCGTCTCCTTCTATTGTCCTCTGACCGTGTTTCCATGGAGACATCAGCAGATGGTGAGACAGGTAGAGCTGTCGCCATGGCGACAGACAGGGCGTGCATGTGACTGTGGGGGGAGTGTGCACGTTACCTTGCTCGACAAGCGTCTGTGCCGTGCGCGTCGCCTCCTGCAGCTTCCTGTTCTTCTCTGGCCGCTCGCGCTCTATGGCCTGCAGGACAGGAAGTGTGTGGTGGGGGCACAATGGCATGAAAGAAACAGGAATTCAGCTTTACATCCGTTTCTACTGATGTCTAGAGGAACAATGGTTTCAGTTCTACTTTTCTCTTATTCTCTCTTTTTTATGACATCAAATACAAGATTATTTTCAAAACATTTGATCAAAAATAAAGAAACTGTTTCCATTCATTTGTTTCGATGTTTCCTCTCTGACCTGAACTTTGTCAAAGAGCTCCTGGATGCTGCCGTCCTTCCGGGACACGGAGAACTCTGGACTCTGCAGGATGGCCTCGCCTCGGGTCATGTAGCTGTGGACCTCAGTGAAGTCCACATCAAACCTGACCGGAATGCATGCAGACACACACACATCACGGAACAACAGCAGGGATTCAGCCAGCATTCTTTAGCTATAATATGATAGTTTAGCCGCATTAGCTACATCAGCTTACATGAGCTAAAATAGCAAAAGGGACATTAGCTGACAGCTAGCTGAGGTTACGTCAGCTAAACAAACTGTTTTTTCAAACTAAAATACATTCACACAAAGGTAAATTGGAAACACAGTATTTGGAAGGAAACTGGAAGTTAACTCGTGTTTTGAAAAGCCCTGGTCTGACACATTGATTGGTTTTTATGGGATAAGATTTTCTGTCTGTAAATCCTTATCCAGCTGTATTTCAAATAAGTAAACGTTTAATTTTTCTGCTGTGATGTTTTTTATTTTTATTTTTTATTTTTTATATTTATTTATTTTTTTTAACTTGCATCTGGATGGCCATTTCTAGAGTGTTTCCTTCTCTCCCTGACTGAAGGCTTGCTGTCCCGCATCAAAATAAATAAACTAGACAGGGGAATATTTTCATTATTGTCTTGATGAAAACAGGAAAAGTATAAAATTCAGGAGGCCCAAGCAGGCTGCCCCTGCAGTGCTACAGTAGCGCTCTGTCTGGCGGGAGCTGGAGCGCGATCGCACCAGCTCCATGGTTCCTGTGACAGACTGTCAAAGGCCCACCTTCAGGAGGAGAACTTTTGGACGGATTCACTATGTTGGATGAGGTTTCTACCAGTGGAGACGCCACAAGCCCAAAGTCTAGTCTCTGATTGGAACTCTCTGATTGGAACTTCTCATTTACAGGACTAACAGATCAAGTTCTAACTACAACAGGTTCCTTCCCCTCTTACAGCAGAACCTTTCATTTACAGGACTAACAGATCAAGTTCTAACTAGAACAGGTTCTTTCCCCTCTACAGCAGAACTTTTCATTTACAGGACTAACAGATCAAGTTCTAACTAGAACAGGTTTCTTCACATCTACAGAGATCTATTTGTTCTAGTTAGATCAGTTTTCTAACTAGAACAGGTTCTTTCCCTTCTTACAGCAGAACTTTTCATTTACAGGACTAACAGATCAAGTTCTAACTAGAATAGGTTCTTTCCCCTCTACAGCAGAACTTTTCATTTACAGGACTAACAGATCAAGTTCTAACTAGAACAGGTTTCTTCACATCTACAGCAGAACTTTTCATTTACAGGACTAACAGATCAAGTTCTAACTAGAACAGGTTTCTTCACATCTACAGAGATCTATTTGTTCTAGTTAGATCAGTTTTCTAACTAGAACAGGTTCTTTCCCTTCTTACAGCAGAACTTTTCATTTACTATATTAACAGATCAAGTTCTAACTAGAACAGGTTCCTTCCCCTCTAAAGCAGAACTTTTCATTTAAAGGACTAACAGATCAAGTTCTAACTAGAACAGGTTCCTTCCCCTCTACAGCAGAACCTTTCATTTACAGGACTAACAGATCAAGTTCTAACTAGAACAGGTTCCTTCCCCTCTTACAGCAGAACCTTTCATTTACAGGACTAACAGATTAAGTTCTAATTAGAACAGGTTCCTTCCCCTCTTACAGCAGAACCTTTCATTTACAATATATACAGATCAAGTTCTAACTAGAACAGGTTCTTTCCCCTCTAAAGCAGAACTTTTCATTTAAAGGACTAACAGATCAAGTTCTAACTAGAACAGGTTCCTTCCCCTCTACAGCAGAACCTTTCATTTACAGGACTAACAGATCAAGTTCTAACTAGAACAGGTTCCTTCCCCTCTAAAGCAGAACTTTTCATTTGCAGGACTAACAGATCAAGTTCTAACTAGAACAGGTTCCTTCCCCTCTAAAGCAGAACTTTTCATTTACAGGACTAACAGATCAAGTTCTAACTAGAACAGTTTCCTTCCCCTCTACAGCAGAACTTTTCATTTACAGGACTAACAGATCAAGTTCTAACAAGAACAGGTTCCTTCCCCTCTACAGCAGAACTTTTCATTTACAGGACTAACAGATCAAGTTCTAACTAGAACAGGTTCTTTCCCCTCTACAGCAGAACTTTTCATTTACAGGACTAACAGATCAAGTTCTAACTAGAACAGGTTCCTTCCCCTCTAAAGCAGAACTTTTCATTTACAGGACTAACAGATCAAGTTCTAACTAGAACAGGTTCCTTCCCCTGTAAAGCAGAACTTTTCATTTAAAGGACTAACAGATCAAGTTCTAACTAGAACAGGTTCTTTCCCCTCCACAGCAGAACTTTTCATTTACAGGACTAACAGATCAAGTTCTAACTAGAATAGGTTCTTTCCCCTCTACAGCAGACCTTTTCATTTACAGGACTAACAGATCAAATTCTAACTAAAACAGGTTCCTTCCCCTCTACAGCAGAACTTTCATTTACAATATTAACAGATCAAGTTCTAACTATAACAGGTTTCTTCACATCTACAGAGATCTATTTGTTATAGTTAGATCAGTTTTCTAACTAGAACAGGTTATTTCCCCTCATACAGCAGAACTTCTCATTTACAGGACTAACAGATCAAGTTCTAACTAGAACAGGTTCCTTCCCCTCTTACAGCAGAACTTCTCATTTGCAGGACCAACAGATTAGGTTCTAAGTAGAACAGGTTCTTTCCCTTCTTACAGCAGACCTTTTCATTTACAGGACTAACAGATCAAATTCTAACTAGAACAGGTTCTTTCCCCTCTACAGCAGAACTTTCATTTACAATATTAACAGATCAAGTTCTAACTATAACAGGTTTCTTCACATCTACAGAGATCTATTTGTTCTAGTTAGATCAGTTTTCTAACTAGAACAGGTTATTTCCCCTCATACAGCAGAATCTTTCATTTACAGGACTAACAGATCAGGTATTCTAATGAAGGTTTTCCTCCTGTAGGGTTTCAGGTCAGGCTTCGATCAGGTTTTATCTAGAACAGGTTCTTGCAGAACCCCCTCTACCTACCTGGTGAGGTAAGACAGTAGGAAGGGGTGCATGAAACTGAACATTACTCAGAGTTAGACATTCTCCTTCTGCATCACTGTTCTCGTCTCTCAGGTTCACACACCTTTTCCTGAGCTCCGAGTCTACAACCACCTGCCTCTTCTTCTGCGGCGGCGGCGACTCTCGAGCCTGCCGCAGAGCCGACACCTTCTCTCTGGTGATCACCTTGGTAACGGTAGCTGTGACAGAGTGGGTCAGGTCGGACTTCCTGGAGGACGTTATCGAGGACGCGAGCTGCATGGGGAGGAGGAGACGTGTTCTTTTAGACGGGGACCAGAAACAGGTCAGGTTGAGTTTAAATGGTTCTATGTTCTGCGGTTAAGAATGTCTATCATGCAGGAGGTTTGTGGGTTAGATCCTGGTCTCCTCCCTTATCTGGCAATGGTGTTGTGGTCTTTGTTCTGTTACAGAACGCTCTGTGCTAACAATCACTTTAATGTGCAGAAATAGACACTGTGGACAAATTTAGCTTAGAACTTTCATAGATGTGAAGACTCTCATTCATGCAGGACGAGTCCACAGCAGAAAACATCCTAAAAAGTTCATCTGCACTTAGTTTTTAAGGCAGTGGAGAAGCACAGGAGGAGCTATGCTGCAGGCAGGAAGGTCTATGGACGCTGAAGTTTGAAGAACGTGGACAGAAACAGATGGAACTACAGAGGACAGGACTGATGATGAGTGGAGAAGACAACACATCAGAGCAAAAGCAGTGGAACCGTTCTAGCACAGGATTACAGGAAGTTCAGAGAATATCAGTGGACAACCTCAACTAGAACTACAGGGATCCAGGCAGGAGGACTCAGGCTGATGAATCTCTTCCATGTATTTTCTGTGTGACCAGATGAAAAACCACAGCTAGATCTGTGCCTCACTTGGAAAATGTTGGTGTCCAGACCCTGGACCAGCTCATCCCAGCGCTGGGCGAACGTGTCCAGTCTGGCCTGGAGTTTGTTGGCCACATCCTTGTTCTTGACGCTGGACAAAAGGTCCTGGCTCATGGAGCAGAGCCGGTCCATGGTGGGATGCTTCGCCTCCAGCTCCGCTTTCAGCATCTGATGGACCAAAGTCACGATCCATGAATGGATCTGAGAGTCAACAGATGAAGCTGTGTCCAGACTTACCGTGAGACGGTGCTGTAAAGCACTCATGTCCACTTCCTTCCCTTTGGAGGTCCTGATGGAGGCGAGGAGCTCCTCCTTCTGCATCAGCCATGAGTCAAACAAACTCTAGATAGACAGAGACACAGAGACATCAGGAGAACTGCGGGTGCTAAAGCGGGTTCAATTCCAGGTCTGACACCAAGACGATGCCCTCATAAACCAAAGACCTTCATCAGGCTCATCTGTGAGGCCTGTAGATCTGCTTCAGCACAGAGGAGAGGTTTAAGACAGTAATGAAAACCCAATTCTGAAGATTCATCTGGTCAGGCTTCCTGTGTGTCTCTGCAGACAGAATCTGTTTGTTGATCCTCGTGAATCTACTCCGTTCAGGTTCATCTTTGGGTTTTAAACCAACACCTGTGTTACATTTTTTACACACACCAGTTCACTGTGTGTACACACCTTTAAAAAAGAGGGCCTGAACAGCAGATTTTCCACCAGACCATAAAATCACATTTTCCCAGAAGGCTTTGCACAGATTCTAAAGATTACCCAGACAGACCCTGAAAAGCACTATAACTGCTGGTTAGACACCACAAAACCATCCCCAGCTGATGCTGTGAGTAGGAGGTGATGTGATCCATGGATTCTGGAGCGTGTCATGGTTGGCCCATCGCCTGTTCGCTAAGCAAACCTGCTCGTTGGTGAAGTGCTGCCACTTCAGCAGGATGTCCTGCAGCAGAATCCAGCGTTCTTCTGTCCATCTGCAGATGGATGCCCAACGATCACCAAGAACCTGCAGACAGGAACCAAAACCTCCGTCAGCTGGAACACGAGCAACTGATGACTGATTTTTGTTTTGTGGTTTCTGGGCAGAAAACGGTCTTTTGAGAAGATTTCTTTAGTTTTAATGAAAGCCTCTCCATTGTGTTCTGTTTTGTTCCATTGTTCAGGTATTTTTCTTTCATTGCTTTTTTGTTTTTTTAGTAAAACTTTACAAACAAAAACAGAAGACCTTAGAAACGGAGTAAGAAGCCCCCCAAAAAAAAAAAAAAAAATAGCAAAAAAAGTTAGTCAGCGTTGCCTCAAAAAACCTCAGTAGATGCCAAGTTAGCCAAAAACGTTAACATGTTGGTAAAGTATTAGCTTCGCTCAGAGCTCCAAGTGAATGTTGCAAAGCATTCACACAAAAAAGAAAAACATCTTGCTAACGTGATATAAAAGACAAAAAAATGAGAACATTTGTATCTAAATTTGGACATGTTGGTCATGGAGCGGGCAGAGAGCTTATTCAAGCCAACCTTTTTATTTCTCCCGCTGTTTTTACAACACATTCTCATAATTATTTGTGTCAACACATCTTTGTAAACATTAAAGACAACAACAATTAAGATAAATGAACATTTTAGTGTCACCACCATTCTTCACATTGTCATACGCCTCACAGTTCCACACATCAATCAAATACATTGTCCTTAAATTCCATTCCCACTATACTGTTATGGTAAAACCATATGTTAAGTGTCTTGACATTGCTTGTGTTCATTACCCAGACTGTTTCATAATTCTACCCCTGACACAGACACAAAAACCTTCTGGTTCTGTCGCCTCTCAGACTGTGGGACTTGTCTTTGATTAGAAATAGGTTTTACTTATTGATTGGAAAGACTTTATGGAATGTATTTAAAAAGAACTGGTGCTGTTTTTTTATTTAAGTCATTCCATTTCAGTTGTTTTGTTTGTAGAAAAAAACTGATTTGTGTGTTCTTAATACATTTGTTTAACATTAAAATGAGATTTCAGTTTTATCAAAACATTTGGATTCTTGACATTGATGTTGTCTAAAAATGGACCGGAGAAGAAGTTATTTTATTTTATCCCACAGGAAACTGCTGCAGAGGTGCCTATGTTATTGTTTGCCTGGGCCCCAAACCTGCCAAGTCCACCCCTGCTCCCGATGTTTACCACCTTGTTCGACCCTGGCGTTGTCCGTGAACGCCTCTGTAAAGGCTCTAGTCTCTGAAACAAAGGCTTTAGTGGTGTCAGTCCTCACTGTGAACTGAGAGGTCTTCTTCGAACATGTGAAGGGATCCTCATTGGACGACTGATCTACAAAACGCTTTATCCTACCATGGTCACGACGTTGGTATAATCATCCTCATTATATTATTTGTTTTGGACCGACTTTGGACAACAAGCTTTTAGTTCTAGAACATCTCCTGTGTGGAACACCCAAAGGTTTAGGGTGATGCCCAAAGAGGTGTTCATTATCGGGCCGCGAAGTCCATTTATTTCTGATTGTGAACACCTGCAAGCACATTATTCCTCTTAAAGGTCACCAAAAAACAAACATTATATCAATAAATTATACTTGTCAGTCTTGTTATATTTTACATTTAAATCAAGATATGGACCATTTGTTTCTCTGTGTGACCTGTTGTCATGGTAACACAGAACTTGCAGCTAATGTATGAGGACTAACCAGTGGAGGAAATATATATGCTGAATGTTATGTTAAGAGACATGAAGCATCATTTCAGAGGGTAAGTGACGGAGCTTCTTCTTTAGGCGTCCATTATTACTTTTAAATAAACAGCCTTCAGTCAATCAGAAAGCAGTATTTACCCAGACCATGGTAGAACCTCAGATGTCTTCGTTTATTCCACTCAGAACTTTTTGCATGATCTTAAAAGACAATGAGAGTCTCTCAAACAGTGATTATGCTTTAATTTTATGACTTTTCTGTTAACCTAAATATCCTTAAAGTTCAGTTTTATTACTTGCTTTTTAAATGTTTTTTTGGTTTCTTTAATTGCCTGTTTACTCTGTTTGGCGTGCTGCTGATCTCAAGGCCAGATCGACCTCAAACGGGATTTGTTTGGATTATGTACAGACTTGATGTTGCACATGTTGAAAAGTCCTTCATACATAAAGTTTGATTTGATTCTGCTTGAATAAATGTAAATACCAGTCTTTAACTGAGGCAGACTCAGAGCGCGTTCACGTTGGTGTGCAGCAAACCTGTAATTTGCTCTCCAGGGCAGCGGTGGTGCTGTCTCCACTGCTTTCATCCACCACCACCACCATGTGTGTCAGAGAGTTCACTCTGACCTGCTCCATCTCCAGGTCCTCCTGCAGCAGCTGCAGACAAACACACAGGTTATGCAGAGATGCAGCTCAGTTCCTGCTGGATCTTTGGACTGCAGAGACCCAGCCTCAGACCCACCTTGTGCTCCTCCACCTGGTGCTTGACGTCCTCCAGATCTGGACCCAGAGGCTGGGAACCAATCCTCTTGATGCGAGCTTCTGTGTCGTCCAGCCAGTCTGTGAGCTGCTGCAGCTGCTGGTGCTGCAGGTCCATCAGAACCTCATGGAGTCTGCAGAGGAACAAGAATGAACCATCAGTGTCCAGAGTCTGGAGACCTGAAAACAGCTGTCAGAAACAGCAGCTTCCACCCAAACCAGGGCCTTTAGCTGTGATTCTTCAGACACCTCAACAAAGTCCACCAGGAGGACTGGAGAAGCAATCCAAGTTTAGGGATTGGTACCGTCCATTAAATCCAGAACATGACGAGAACATACAGCTGAAGACTGAAACTCATAGTCCAGAGACACATTGGTTTCCATGTTGTTCTTGATGAATTAATTGGCTAAATACTGTTTAAATCCTGGACTGAACTGCATTTAGTGTCACCTTTAATGGATAAAAACACTGAAGAACCTCTTTTTACGTCATGGGAACCCTTGTAGACACAGTTGCTCCTCCATGACCCTCCACGGACACGGACATACACAAACCCACAGAACCTGAATGGGTCAACACCTGTGCAGGTGCATGTGACTAAGGCTTAATGGAAGCTATGAGGGCAAGGTCATGAAAATGATCCCTTCATCTTCATTCTGTAACCTGATCCAGAAATATATTTGGATATTTCATGAACTTCTGCAGGAATGACCTTTAATGAACAATAAACCTAAGGGCTCCATCACATTTGAGGTTGTCTGAAAGAGCTTCATAAACACAGGAACATCAAAGCAAAATCTTTTATTAATTCATTTGTATGAGAGAAATCCAAACTTGGAATGGGATTCAGTCCAGATTCAAAGGTGTTTTCCTCATTTCCCTCTAAAGTTCCTGTAGTTTCTAGTTAGATTAGACGATCTAAGGCTTAAATGGAAGCGGGGATTCCTTCTCGTACCTGCTCTGCCTCTCCATGCTGGCCACCCTCAGGTGCTCCCAGCGAGAGTTCAGCAAGTTCATCTGCTCCCGGACCTCAGACTCCTCCTCCTCACTGAGTTGCCCCTCCCTCAGCAGGGCGGCTCCGGCCCGCAGGACCCGGCCCACGCTGCCTTGGTGTGTAGTCAGCTCCACCATATACCCCTGGTTAAAGTCAGAGAGGGGCAATTACCTCACTCCACATTCCACTATATTCAGTTACCCCCCCCCCTTTTTTTTTTTTTTTTCTTTCTCCATCATGACCCCACAACCCCACCAGCACAGTGATAATTCCTGCAGGAATCATGTCAGGGACATGTTTACCAGGGTCTCTTTCCCAGAGTTTGGGTGTATGACTGGATGTTGGTATCAAACAGATTATCACATCCTCATAAAACTGAAGACGTAGAACATTTTCAATCAGAAAACCTTCTGATGAGAGGGTTCTTCATACAAACACTGAGGGAAAGAATCCAGGAAACCACACAGGAGGATCTTTCATGACAAACATGCTCAATTCTTTGGTAGAATAAATATTTGGTCTCTGACTAACACGTAACTTCTTCCTCCACTCGTTACCTGCAGCAATGACACCAGTTTGAACTGCTTATCTGTATAAAAGACATCTGTCCACAATGTCAAACCGTCACACTCTAACCTGTCCACCATGACCAAGAGCAAAGATCTGTCAAAGAACACCAGGAACAAGACTGTAGACCTGAACCAGGACGGGAAGAAATAGAATGACATAAAGAACCAGAGAGTCTACTTCCCATCTGGGGTTCACGAAAGACTTCACGGTGAGCAAAAACGTCAGAACTCCAGAGAACTGTGACCAAAGTAACAAAGATTGTTATAGTAACGCACAACACCGCCAGGGATTTCACCCTGCAGTTCCAGATGTGCCCCCATGTTTAAACCAGTACATGTCCAAACATGTCCAGAGTCCTCCAGAGACCACCTGGATGATCCAGAGGAGGATTTGTATTTGGAGGAGAAAAGATGCTGAATTGCATCCACAGAACACTACACCTATTGCAAAGCATGGGGGGGAAGCATCATACTTTGGGCTGTTTTTCTGCAAAGGGGACAGGACGACTGATCTGTGCATAGAAAAGAATGAATGGGGCCATGCATAGAGAGATTCTGAGTAAAAACCTCTGCAATCGGTGAGAATAAAACCTGGCCTGATCTTCCAGGAGGATAATCCTAAACACGTTGCCATAGCAACTAAGAAGTGGCTTCCTTAGAAGCATTTCATGGTCCTGGGGTGGACTGGCCATAATCCAGATCTCACTCCCATTAAGAATCTGTGGGGGGAGTTGCCCAGTTACAGCCCCAAAACATCCCTGCTCTAGAGGAGATCTGCATGGAGGAATGGACCAAAAAAGCAGCAATAGTGTTTGATAACCTGCTAAAGACCTACAGGAACCCTTTGACCTCTGTCATTACTAACCAAGGGTAGTTAAGAAAGTATTGAGATGAACTTTAGTTATTTCACTAAATAACTACAAATGTGATTTCATGGATGTTTTTCTCATTTGTCTCTAATAGATGAAGTGTTTCTTAGGGGGACGACTTGTAAAACTGGTGACTGACTGAATATTTTTTTAGCCCATCCTGTATGTTGTTTTTTTATGTACATACTTTGTACATTTTTGAAGCATATATTTAATTTATATAACATCTATGAGAAAACTGTGAGAGCTGTGAAGCTGCAGGTCCTACCTCATGCATGTGAAACTGCTCTTTGACCTCCTCCACCTGGTTGGAGATGGGGGGCTGCGCCTGCAGACCATCCTCAGCTGACAGCAGCCACGTTAAAACCTTTCAGAGGGACAGTTTTACTCCAAAAGACACTTCAAATCAGTAGTACCTCCTGAGGACAGTACCTCCTCCAGGGAAGCCTGGTAGCTCTCCAGGCTGGTAGATCCTGGAGGGAGAGGACTGAGGCCACGCTGAAGCTCCTCTTGACTGGGACTCAGAAACTGCAGTCAAAGAGTGAAGGTAGACCCACATGAGAAGATGAACAGATTCAGAACAAAAGACTGAGAAGACGAGGACACGCAGGAAGAGGGAGAACAAGAGAGAGACATTTGATGACAGTTACAGCAGAAGATAACCAGAACCTCCTCTGGGGAACTTCTGCTTCTGGTTTTACTGAACGCAAAGATTTCAAAACCCTTTCATGTTGCAGAAGAACCTGAATTAAGGTCAGGCGTTGACCTGCAGGTCAAGGAGGCCGAATCGGACCCCAAACAGAGATGTAATACCAGCAGAGAACATATTAACAAAACACATATCCATCTATCTCAGAGTTGCAAAGTGCTTGAGTAAATGGAGTTGTTACTTTACCTCAGGTTTCATGTTTTTTGGCCACTTTGTACTTGTACTGAGTATCAACAATATAAGCAACTTTTACTCTCTCCTCGACTACACGTTTTGATTAAATATTTGTGCTCTTTACTCCACTACATTCAAATGTAGTCTATAATGTAATGTAATCCTCTGCACCTGAACCTCCTCTGGAGTCAAACACTTTCTCCAGTTTCCAAATTCTGCTGAATTTTTAGACCTCAACCGTTCTTCCACCCCTATCTCCTCCCTTTGGTTTGTTTCATCATTCATTCTTGTTCCTGTCCTCTTCTAAACATCAGGGTCACGGTTATCATTTAAATCCTGCTTTAGATCACAGCAGTTGTAATAACTTTCTCTAAACCTTCTCTGAACTACCATCTGTAGCAATATCCACCAAAAGTTTAGCTTTCATTTTCAATGTTTTGCTGATGATACCCAGCTCTATCTTTCCAGACAGTCTTCTTCTCCCTCATTTTCAGTCCTTGTAGGAACAAAAGAATGTCTATTAAATCAGTTGTTGTAGTCAAATTCTGTATGCTCTGACTAAATAGGTTTAAAGTCTGACTCCAGCTGAGCTTTGACTCACTTTACTAACATCATCATAGCAGTGTGAGGTTCCAAATATCAAATTGTATTCATCCAAAACCCAAACATGAGCCTTAAAACAATTTGAGTTGGATTTTCTAGGCTCCTCCTATTTAGTTCCTCTTTACAAAGTACCTTCTGGAGTACTGTGAGAGTGAAGGAAAGTTGTGTTGGTCACAGTACAATGACTAACCAAAACTGGGATTAGATACTTCTAAATGTACTTAATGTCTTTCCTTTCATGTTTAAGGTTTAGTCTGTATTTTATTATTTGGTAAAAGAATGACGTCTGATGACCTCTGTTCAGTTTATTCCTTTTTTCTTTGTAAAGTTTGGTTTCTGCTACATGGAATGCATGCCTTCTGTTAGTAGACGTTGGAGGCTCTTGGCTGTTAGTCACATGATTTCATGGATAATAGATGTTAGTGGATGGAAGAACATTCTGGACGTTTGCTGATGTTGGTGAATGTAGCTGTGGTTTTTTGTTAGTTGGCTTATCTGCAGGCAGCCCAGAAATCCCCAAAGAATGGCAGTGCCGCTAACAAAAGATGATTAAATTACCAACTTGAAGAAAATGAAAACGATGACGTCAGCATGTCATTGACCTGTTCAGAGACATTTCTGGAACATGACATCAACAGGAGGGCGGGCGGTGAGCACAGCACACACAGACCTGATCAGTAAACCGCCTCCTCTTTTGCTCTGGCGATGTGACATATGCAGCCTGGGTGTAGGCGTGGCTTTTATAGCGAGGCTGAGAAGAGGGGCTCCGAACTCGGCCCTGAGCCACACTCACCGTGATCTGAGAGGAAAACACAAGGGCAGCAGAGGTTGAAGCACACAAGAGCAACAGAGAGCAGGAATTCAACCCGACCAGCAGGAAGGACAGATGAGTCAGGAGCCCTGCAGGGACCGCAGACTCAAGAGTCCCTGGATCAGTTCTCTCAGTTTAGGACATGTTGGTGGGATTTCATCGTGGATTTTGATAAAATTCAATTTTTGAAAACATTTTGGACCGAAATTCTGCAGAATTTTCTTGGTTTTGATTGGGTCTGGAGATATCTTCACAGATAATTCCTGAGCTCTTTCCACTCATCTGTTGTTTAAACAGAACAGTAGGTCCAAACCTGACAAAGCAGCAAAGTGTCTAAAGGTTTCTCTCTTTCACTCTCATAGATGATGTTCTGAAATACTTCAGCTCTGCCTGCTGGTGCCCTAGAATGAACTTTCCACACTCGCCTCTCTCTCCAGAGAACCATGACTTTCTGATGCCAGCTTCACCCACTCCATTCATTTATTCCCTTCCATCCTTTTCATCCAGATCCCAGTGTGGAACTGGACAAACTTCCATCCTCTGCAGCATCTGCTGCTCCTTTGAGGATCATTTCTTATCGTTTGCCAGAGATCAGCTTCTTAGAGCTGCTTGGTATTTTCTATCCGCCGCCTATCCTTCCTAAAACCATGTGTAGACTTTACCCCAGTAGACTGGATTAACACTGATATATTGGCATCTTGGTGATAAAACACCTAAATTATTTACATGCATATTTTCAGACTGTAATGCTCACAGAAAGGTGCATTGACTGGAACCCTGAACATCTCAGATGCTAACCCCAACCCTGCCATTTGGATCTCTGTTTTTGAAACACTGAATTACAGAACAGGCAGAGGGCGGCAGGTCGCTGACCGTCAGTGATGTGTGTTTGTACCTGCTGGGAGAAGCGCTGCTGGGTTTGGATTTGGTAATGCTCCTCCGTCTCTGCTCGGCTACTGCTGGAGGATGCTGGGGACAGCTTCTCCACCTCCTGAATGGCCTCCATGGAGACGCTCTGAGGAAACACCCTGAAGAGGGAGGTCACGTACATGATGATGCTCTTCTTGTCGGGGCTCTGCACCGCCACATCTGCAATGCACAAACACATGCCTTACTCAGCACCCGGATTATTACCTGCAGGTAATTCCTGTGCAACCTGCCATCAGTAAAATGGAAAAATCTTAACTTTGATGAAAAAACAAAGAAAACTGAATTTATCTGAAGGAAAATGCTAGAATCTTCAATGAATTGGAAAACTTCAGATCCTACAAAGCACTTCTTTGTTAAAGATCAGCTTCTTTTTCTTTTGAATCTACAATCTAAATGCTCTGTCAAATGTGCTACTTTTGGTAAACGCTTCATTTAAACAAGAACATTAAATGAGGTACAAATGCACTGCTGGACTCTGTCACACCCAGACTGCAGTGCTCCTCGCAATTGTGTGGTTTACGGTTCATAAGGTTAAGGTTAGCGGGACGGGGGGTCCCTGAGGATATTTCAGCACTTTTTTGTTCTTTTACCACAAAACATCAAAGGCTGTTGTGTTTTTACCTGTTACAACAAGGGGGTGTGTAGCTTAGACACATGAGGTGTACATTTGTATAAACCCCATCTGTATTTCAGGCTAAACTTCTTTAGTATTGATATTTGTGTGCATTTCTTTTTGGATCAGACGGTAAAGTTGGGTTTGGTAAGATAAAAAGGAGCTAAACTAGAGATTAATAACAGAAACAAAGCCGTCACCCACAAGTCTATGCGCACACACAAATACAGATCAACTCATTTGCACGTACATGCACATATAAACACATCAATCATTCTGGCTTGCATTTGAATTTCCTGCATGTTTTCAGAGTAAGCCCACACAGGTGATTAGGTGAGTGTCTGTCTCTCAAAGCAGAAAAAGTCCTGAAATACCAAAACCCTTAAATCTTGTTTGTTGGCATTTATAGAAGTGTAGGATTATGATGGAGATGGACATGTAGGAATGTGTTATGTACTAGCTAATATGTTTTTAGCTAGCATTATTAATTCAGATTCAGTCAAATGGTATTATACTGACATACCTGATCTATTGAACCATCAATCCCCATTTATTGATGTTCATTCTTTTTTATTGATTTATTTTTGTTGCAGCTGCTCTGCCAAGAACTCGTTGAGTGTTTGCCCCACAGCAGTGATTTGTGTGTGTACAATCTGTAGAGTATTATTGTTTTACTGATAGGTTTCTTATCAATTAACTCATGTTTTCCCCTTTTATTAGAATTTTGTTATCTTCTCATTTCATCTTGTTTTATATTGAAATAAAAAGTAATGTGGGGGGAACACAGGCAGGAAGCACTGCACCTATCAGTTCATCAAGTCCCCTCATGAGTCTTATTGATCAGTCCCAGTAGTCTGTCTATCCATTCCTGTCAGTCCATACATAGATCATTCCATGCATGTGTCTGTCTGCCAGTTCTCCATCAGTCCATCTATCAGTCGACTAGTCTGTCCATCAGAACAATATAAAACCAAACTCAACCACAGAATCCTTACTAGAGTGGTGTTCTGAGCAATGGAACCAACAGTACCTTCTGGGTCCAGCAGCCTCTCAATCCCCAGATGCTGCTCAGCTTTATTAAAGGCATTATCCAGCCTGTCCAGGGCTGACTCCGCCTCCACCGAGCTCCAGTCGATCAGGTCTGGTCTGTCCAGATGAAACAGAGGAACACTCACTATTTAGAACAGACTCCTCTCAGGAATGAGCTAATATGTTCTCCAAAGACTTCATTTCACTTCTTCAGTGGTTTGTTTAGAAAAGGTCATAAATTCAGTTTAGTTATACCATTTAAAAAATTTTTTAACTGGGTAAAATGTGTATGTGGCGACTGAAAGAGACAAGGGGCAATTTATCCTGTAACACACAGACCAACAGTACCTGTGGCTGTGGATAAGGGCGCTGAAGGCTAACCCGTCATTCCAACTGCTGGAAAAATTCACCACATTGACCTGAAGACAGAAACTCCATGAAGACACTTCACACAAACACATGGGACACAGAAGAAGCTGTAGATCTTTGAGTTCATGACAAATGGAACAGCATAATTGCATTTTTGTGCAGATTGGATTGATTGAATAAACAAAAGATGGAAATGATGCTGAGTATGCTTTTCCTTCGGCTAAACAAAGCTGGACATGAAGATCTCACCTGAGGGTACTGGCGGGTGCTCTGACGAACCCAGCTCAGCAGAATCTTCTCACTGTTGGTCTGCTGTAGGCCTGCCATCACGTCCTTCATCACATCCTTCACCTGAACACATCAATGCACAGTTTGATTGACAGCTGGCAGCCTGTTCATAGGGTTTGTTAAGTGACGGCACCCTTACAGATCTGCAGGAACCACCACCTTTTAATTTTTTATTCCACAAATTAAAAATCTCCAGTCCTAGGTCAATATGGTCTTCTTCTCTTCCAAAAATCTCATTTAAGTTTCCTTTTAATCTACATTTCTGCAACCCCCTTACACCTGGATTCTGTGGCAGAACCCAGGTCTTTTTTAATCATCTTCTTTTTTTATCTGTATTTCAGAAGAAACTCCCTTAACATTTTCAAAGAAGACCTGGGAGACCCCCTCACCTGCACCATCTCCTCACCAGTTCATCCAGATTCAGTTTGGAATAACAGGGAAGTTCGTTTCATCACGTTTTAATGTTTAAGTCTTTGTTTACATTTTCCACACTGACCCAAAACTTAACGTGAGATAATATAATGTTGAAGAAAAGCTTGCAGAAACAGGAATAAAAACAGCAGAGACATATATTCACTTTACAGCAGTGTCTGTAACTATCTATACACACCTGCCAGTGAAGTATAATGCTCCAGATGAGCCCAAGAATCAACTTGTGGTTTCCATCAACAATGTCAGCCGCTCCAATATTTACCAAATCAACCTTGATGGAGTGAAAGAGGAGAATCGGTGAGTTTCTGCTTTTATCTGACAAAGACACAAGATAAAGGTGAAGGTCAAAGTATTTAGGGGGGTTTAAAAAGATGAAAATCTGTACAACAAGCCAACACTTCCACCCTTACATGTTGCTTTGCTGTTCTCTATAACCTGTGGCCTGCAGCATGCCCGTAAAAACTTTCTCCACAGGTTCACCCACCATTGGTGGATGGTTG
Source organism: Oryzias celebensis (assembly GCA_014656515.1). Lineage (NCBI taxonomy): Eukaryota > Metazoa > Chordata > Actinopteri > Beloniformes > Adrianichthyidae > Oryzias > Oryzias celebensis. The sequence goes on along the minus strand of BNCR01000019.1, from coordinate 7,560 downwards.
GGACTTAGGATGGCCGGGACTAAAGACACTTTAACTGTCAGGAAAAGTCTCAGATATTTCTGATGCAGGTCAGAATTCCCTTGTGGGAGTACCTGTAACCACTTGACAGATGTTTTGTAGACTGAACCGAAAGCTTTCATTCTGAATGACCTGACAAAAGGTCCGACCTTTTGTTTTGACTTTTCTCAGTCAATCTGAACATGTTTATCAGCAGTAGGTAAGTGCAGAAAATGTGAAGTTGTTTCTCTTCATGATAGCTGATGTACAAGCTGCATGATACTGTGACCATTCTTTCAAATCATCTTCAGGAGGAGCAGATGACGTTAGCATTCACTCACATTGTTCTTCTGCAGGATATGCAGGGCTCGGTTGACATTGTTCAGTGAGTGAACACGTGTGACCCCTTTCTCCAACTTTACCTAAAAACACAGAAACTTCTGAGACAATCTTCGCATTGAATCAACAAACAAAATGTCAAACTTCAGAGTCCACATCAAACAGACAATGCACACTTGCAGATGTTCGTGTGTGTTCACATTCATACCAGCTGATGTCCTGTCAGCTCTTCCAGCAGCTCCAGCAGCAGACGTCCATCACACAGCTCTGAGAACAAGTCTTCTACTGGAGCTTTTCCTGTCTGCAGGGACACACACATTCAACTAAATAGATTTCTGACATTTATGAGAAAGTTTCATGTCTGGTAGAATGAAACAAAAAAAAAACAATCCTTATTGGCCTGTCTGATGTCTGAAATTCTAACTGCACAGAGGCTGGATAACGTAGTTGGTAAGACACCAGACTGGCACCAGACGTTCGATTCCTAGCAGTGTAGTTAACAGCATGAACAATCTGTGGTAAAGACTCTTCTTGAAACTTCACACCTCAAGTGATGATGAACCACATTGTGTACCAGCCCGAATGACGCCTGGCTAAACCAGGTCAGCGTCAGCTGCTAGAGAACCAGAGCTCCCCATTGGAAAATAGACTTCTGGAGCTAGGTGGAGATGGAGAAGATGTGAGAACAAAGTTCTGTTGGAATGCTACTACTAAGGTAATGTGTTGTCCATGTCCATCATGTGTTGTCCTTACGGATTCTGGTTCTGATGGAGTTTTCTTATTAATCTGTTATCTAGTGGGAGTTTTCTTTTGAATTTGGATGAATTCAAAACTCTTTGTTGTAATTAAAACATTCCATTACAAAAGAAATAAGACTTTAAACTGTAATTGCTCCCAGGTCACCAATAGGATTAACTGATATTAAATCCCAAATTAATTGCACGTTTTCAGTTGTTTATTAATGGAATAGTATAAGCCAATGTTTGAACACTAAACACCAGATGATTTAAAGCATATTTATTTTGTAACAGTTTGTAATTTGGAATAAAACAAGCTGAATGCAATAAATGTTAAGAAATCTTTCCACATCCACCTATTCATGCTTTTTCCTGTACAGTCTTACAAAGTGAAGTCCATCGGTGTCAGGGTACGAAAGCAGATCCCAGAGCAGTCAGGAGTCAAAAAGCAGTCTATTCAAACAGAACCATAAAGGAATAATGAGGCAGGGAGAACAAGCCAAGAACATGCTAAAATAGAGGGTGAAATGATGATGAGGAGCAGGTGTGCCAGGAGGCAGCCCCAGCATGAGAGACAGCCACGCCCCCTGCCACACACAACACTAGAAAAAGGACAAAATCAGCACAAAACAACCACAAGGAAAGAAAAAAGAAACCAAACCATAACAATTGGACTGGAAGAACATTGGCAAAACTGTCAGATAGAGCTGTGGCTCATCTGCATTAATAGTATAAAAACTGCCATGTAAGTTACTGACCAGGTCAGCAGGAACAATGAGGTTTTCAGAATTACACAAGGACAGCCTTTGGGTTTTAGCTGGAACTTCTTCCAACCAAAGGACAGCTACTCTGCCTCTGCTCACAGTCATTATGGTTTTCAATAACTGAACCTATTAGCAGCTAGTATAAAAAACAGCATTGCACAAAGAATAAACAGGATAAAGAATTAATTTAAAGACTTATACACATTTCTGCTTTCTGAGTACAAACGGTAAAAACAAGCAAAGCTAACAGTCCCTGGTGATTGCAGTAACTCTTGATGGCAATATGTCAAGTGTAAGTCTCCATCATCATCATCTTTGTCTAGAACCTTCATCACCTCCACCTCTCTAACTACATTTTATTCTTCTCACCACTTTCTTAAACACTTGTCTTCCTTGTCTCTGCTCCCGTCTCCTTCCATCCCCTTCACACTTGGTCTCTGAATGTACCCCCCCGCACATCTGAGCATGAACTATTGGATATGTGTTATATTTTCACAGAAGAGCAGGGAATATGTTTTAGAGAGTGTGAAGGATTGACAATTGTCTGTCCTTCGCAATGTTTACAGCTTCCCTACAGCCTTTCTTTACATGTGGAAACACTGATGTCTTCCTGTTAACATGAAGTGAAGAAAATAGATGAAAACTCTTCTGTGTCAGAGAGGCAGCAGTAAAAACCAGTGTGAGCGACACAATGTTGGTTTGGGAGGAGCAGTCTCACACAACCAGTTCAGTCCAGGTTACACTTCCATCTATGCCTCGATCGGTGTCTCTGGGGCAGAAATAGTTCTTCTGAATCTGGATGGACAGTCCAGAAACTCACAGGCGCCTGTGCAGACATGGGATGAGTCAGAAAGCCCCCAGAAGATGTGCGAAGTTCCAAAAAGACTAAGATGAATGAGACTGAACAACCTTACTCAGACTGACAGAGTAACATGAAAGTTTAAAAGGACTTGGTATGTTTTCATCCGCTTCAAAAAGCCCTTATGCTAGCTTCCAAACCCTTTCTGCTTTTCTAGTCTGTTTCAAAGATTTCTTTGTCTTTCTCAATGGTGAAAGCAAGAATCTCTGCTTTTTACATCTATCATAGCTTTGTGAAATAATGAACTTCTCTGTTTTATTATATTTATATGAAAACATTGCAATTTTAGTATGAATTATCTTAATAATGGGCTTCAGTCTGTTGAAGAAAATAAATAAATACATTTTCTTTTCTATTTTTATGCTGCCCTAACTTATTTAATTTTTATTTAAAATTCTTTAAAAAAAATTGTTTTTACTCAACAACAGGCTGACTTTTCTAACAACCGTGTCTATGAACTGTCCAGTCTGGTTTTTGCCCCTGCCTGAAACTTTCAAAAAACAAGCCATAATGCCAGCTGAACCGACTATTCACCCATCTTTTAATTCTGGATCTGAGTGTGGCGTTGACCCAATCTCTGTCCCGTAGATTTAACTAGCACTTCTCTGACCTGCTTTAAATCTTTCCCTCAGTTCCTTTAGCTCCAGTCCCTCCGATCCAACCACTCCCCAGTTACTGCCAAGACTCTGTCCAGGTGCCTTGACCTTACGCACCCCCTGATACCGGTAGTAGTATTTGTGAATATATGGTTTGTACTTCTTAAGAAATTGACGACATGGATTTCCATGAATGTGATGATTCCACAGAGGAGTGTTGTCTTCTTCATGTAACCTACAATGACCCCCTTGGTCTTGCGGGTGTAAGGCCGGGTTATGGTCTCGACACCATATTACTGTAGTGTCTGAATGAATGGATAACTTCTATTTTCCTTATATCTGCTTCCACTGGGATCCATTCTAACAAGGCATGGTTTTTCCTTTCACTTATATGCTGATGACAGCTAGATCTACCTGCCGCTGAAAAGGAAGAATGGTTTCTTTCTAACCCGCTTGTATCATGTTTGCATGACATTAAGGATTGGTTGGCCATGAGCTTCCTGAGTTTTAATGAAAACAAAACTGAAGTACTGGTGTTTGGACCAAATGATCATGGAGGACCGTCCCCAGCTGATATGGGTTTTTTGACAGGCTTTTTCAAGACAACTGTTTCTAACTTGGGCGGCTGTGGTGCAGTGGCCTGTGATCGAAGGATTGCAGGTTCGATTCCCACCTTGCCCGCCCATGTGTTGAAGTGTCCTTGGACAAGACACTGAACCCTACATTGCCTCTGATGGAAGGTTGGCGCCACTGTTCGGCAGCGGATCCACCATCAGTGTGTGAATGTGTGAATGGGTTTGTGAATGTAAAGCGAAAAGTGTAGAAAAGCGCTGTATAAGTATACATCATTTAAATGGACAGTCATTTTAAACTTGATCACCAGATCAGATCAGTGATGAAGCTCAGCTTCTATAATCTTCGGCAACTTCCAAAGGTGAAACCATTTTTATCACCTGCACATTTTGAGACAGTAATCCATGCCTTCATAACTTCTCGGCTGGATTACTGCAACTCTCTGTACCTTGGACTAAGCCAGACGTCTCTCTCACGTCTCCAACGTGTTCAAAATGCAGCTGCCCATCTCCTGGTTGGAGGACGTAAGCGAGACTACATTACACCGATTTTAGCATCGCTCCACTGGCTGCCTGTGTTTTTAGGGTTAACTTTAAGATTCTTTTATTTGTTTTTAAGTCTTTACATGGTCTTGCCCCACTGTACCTCTCTGAACTGCTTTCTCCTTATTCGCCGGCCCGGTGCCTCAGATCAGCTGATCAGCTCCTTCTAGAGGCACCGAGGTCAAGGCTCTGGAATTTTTGCCTTTGAATATTATAGAAGCATCATACTGTCCACTTTTAAAACTCGTCTAAAGACTCACTTTTATGCCCTTGCTTTTAACACAACATGAGACTCCAGCTGTTTTTACTGATATTTTATTGCTCTTATTATTTTATGTTTTTTTATTGTCTTTTTTATCTTATTTTTATCTTTTGTGTGTACAGCACTTTGTTTTAGCTTCCTGCTGTTTAAAGGTGCTATATTAATAAAGTTGAGTTGAGTTGATGTCTCATTATTATCCAACATGAGACCCACTACTGTGGTGTCTGGGATCTTTATCAGCATGCAAGGTGAGTGGATGGCAAAGCAAGCATGGGTACAGCGATCTAACAGGGCTGGACTGAGCACATTATGATGCCCCTGTGTTCAAGAACAGACCCACCACATGAGGTTAGATAAAGTATTTTATACAGAAGAACAATGATGCAGTCAGACCCAAGTCACTGAGCTTTGGCATTAGCTTGTTCCAGGTGAATCAAGGTTCTCTAAAGGCCTATGCAGACTGGAGTTCTCTCAACAGCTAAATTGCTTCCTGTTCAAACCAGTAAGGAAGATGCCCTTCATGAAGAATCCCCTAAGACCCTTTATGATCACTGATGTCAGAGCAGCAGGCTGCTAATCATTGAGACAGCTGGTGGTTCTGGACATTAAGGATTGAATATTTGAGATGTGAACTTTTGTAACAGAACCTTTTTGAGACAAGTTGACCAAGAAGCCCATTTATGGAGAAGCTTTGTCCCTCTGAGACTAGCAGTCTGAAGGACTCACCTTAGCCAGCTGTGAGTTGACCCACTTGGTGAAAGTTTTCTTTTGAACATCTTCTCTTTCATCTGGAAACACAGAAACAAATCAGCCAATCAAGAGCTACTCGTCTCTTCAGAGGGTCATGACCCCACAGTTTGTGTTTATGTATGGAAAGTTTTGGTTGCTCATGCTCACATCCTCTCATTCTGTATTGTCACACTTTAGTGTAGTCGTTTTTTCCCGACATCTTAGGTCTCTGGGAGCCGGCTATAGGAGAATGCTGTCGCCTGCAGCATTGAAAAACATGAACATTTTCTATCTATGAGTTCACTAAACGGTCCATGACCTTGATATTTGGTACAAGTTATCTGCATAATCCGCACAGGTTTGAGCTTTCTTCACCTCAGAGAGCCCGGATCCACCTGTAAGCACAGCTGGGACTGAGGCCTTCATTCACAATCAGCATTTTGTGTTTGAGACTGAGTCAGTGGATGTTTAATGCACAACAGCTGATAGACAGCACAAGAGCCACAACAGCCAATACACAACAGCTTAACAAAAAACCAGAAAAAAACAAATATACCACTACTTCACAGCAAATACGCAACAGCTCATCCAAAAATCTCAAAGAGAAGCAAAGATTTATTAATTTTTAAAGTTTTAAGTTAAGACAAGGAACACACAGGGACACACACACACACCCATGAAAAGCCCATCACGTTGGTGTGGTACAGAAACAAAGACAGTAGTTTGGTAAACTTGCCTAAATTCAGTCAAACCTCTGTCTTCATTCAGCTTTTCTTAAATCAGTCAATGATGTGATGGAAGAAGAAAAAATGTTCAAAGTATTTAAAATAAAAAAGTCAAATTTAGATCTTTGAGCCATTTTTATTGTCAAGATTACAGCAGATTTTAAAATTAAAAAAGAGAAACTGAAAGCAGGCTGTCAGACCTGCAGGACCAGGACAGTCTGTGAAAAGTCATAAAACGATTCAGTATTTAGTATGGTATTAGTTTTATCAAATCTTTTGATCACTAAATACCATTTCTAAATCAAAAATTACTTTCTAATTAAAGTCTTATGTAATTGTATTTTTATTTATTTAGTTGAAAATATTGTGGTTTGTACAGTCATTTTCAGGTATTTTTTTTTTGAATTATTTAAAAATTGCAGGTGTAAGTACATTTGCAAACACTTATGCAAATTGATTTATATTTGCATTTCCTTAAAAAACTGAACATAATGACAATCTTTAATGTGATTAGAAATCTTCTTTTAATATGAAATAATTTATTGAAAATAAAAAAGGAAATTACGGTTTTCATTTTATTGTATTTGCCCTGCAGTTTGCTGAACTGTCATTTTTGTTTGACACCCCAAGACTGTAAAGAAAAATGTACTCCTACTTTGAAATTGGGTAACTTCTGCAGATTCCTCCGACAGCTGTACAAGTTGTGACAGCATGACAGATACATACTGGTGTCCTCCATAGAAAAGAGCAGTTTATGTCTGAACATTTAACAAACACAACAATTGTTGGTTTGAAGCATGTTAGGATTTAATCTGTTTCAGAGTTGGTGAAGGCCTCCATCTGTTCTAGATTAAGTTCTGTGGCAGGTGTGGATTAACCTTATTGCAAATGCAGATTAACCTAAAACACATGCTCTTGTTAGCTGGAAGACCTCTGCTCTCAGAGTAAGTACGCATGACAGACTCCAGCCCAAACAGAAGGTTTTCCTGATCATTTCTCAGACTACAGACAGACCAAACAATTACCATATGAGGAGTCCTGGGGGGCTACTCATTTGGTTTGAAGCTGGAAATTTTCAGGGAATCTGAAATGCTGAAACTTTTCTTGATTTTTCTTGATCTCTCAAAAGAAAGATTGAAACATCTCCAAATACGTTCTGTAAAACCTCAGAGATCACATTTAAGCTAATTGTGTATTATAATATTATTTTCTATTTTTGGATCAATCAGAAACACAATAGACCACAACACAGAAGCACTATAGACCAGAACTGTCACGGCAGCAGCAGCAGCCTGCCTGCTGCTAATCAGCTGATTCCCTCCACCTGTGCCTGCCACTATATATCTCTCTCTCTGTCCTTCAGTCTCTGCTGAATCGTTGCACTACAGACTTCCAGAGTAACCTCCAGCAGTGCTCATGCTCTGCCCGCCCGCCCGC